>JAUOZQ010000311.1:0-50842 GCA_030710315.1 Anomotaenia brevis
GATGGCGTTTTCTCTTTTACGCCTCACTGTAGCCAATTTATAGTGTTTTTGGAGGTGCAATCCCGATTTCATTTTAGTGAGAGTTAAGTGGGTTGAAGTTGATGCGACATGATTAGCATTCATCGGACAGGACTAAAGAGAGAAGCTGTTCAGACAGTGAGGTTTCTCATTCAGCCACGAGACGTGAAACAGCCACTACTGTTGAATCAGTGGCACCAGGAATGCTGTCCAACGATTGGAAATGCAATTTTCAATCAAACAATCAGGCAGGCTGTGGATTCCAGGAAGGTGAAAAGGCCTTTTTACAACCCTATCCCGGCTGTAGCCACTCCTGTGTGAGTAGATATGGCCTCAGACGGCATTACATGAATAGGCACTTGAAAGCAGTGGAGCGAAGAGGAATACTGCAGATTCCATTGCTGACAGCTTAAAAACGGAATCTGGGTGCTTCACCAGACGCCTCTTTTAAAGGTTGCAGAAAATTTTTTGCATCTCATGTCACGAGGGCGTCTTAGAAGCGTCTTCAAGCCGGCAAGAGAAGCAAATCCATGTCTGGCTTCTTCCTCCAAAGCGAAAATGGGGTCTACTAAATCACGTGAATTGTCGGTTTGAGGTTCGAGACAGCTGGATGCTACGCCTGTGGCTGCTTTATTGCTGGTGAGGAAGATGACGAAAAGGGCCAGTAGACTCTCGCGAACTCTTCAATACTCCGGTCATATTTAAAGATGCTACAGGATTTGTGTCAAGCCCAACAGAATGTGCAAGCGCCTCTGCCAAAACACCGAGGATCGGCCACGCAGTAATCCCGAGAACAGTGGGATTACGAAAATATTTAAACCGCTAATGAGCTTCCGAGTTTGGCTGCTGGACAGCTCCTCTGTAGTTAGGGCCACGGCTGGAGTTGTGGGAACCATGCTGGCAACACTGTTATTAGCTGCATTCCTGTTCGCCTTTCAGCGAAGCATTTATGGAAAGAAGAGCGCCTATTGATTAAGTTCGAGGACATTTCCTCTCGCATGCGCGGCCACACCCGAGATAGGTGGAGAGAAGCGGCTTTTCATCTTCATGGAATCCGAAGTGATCTCGTGGCTTGTTGGGCTTGACAGAGTCTTGTCCACAGACCTCATGGAAACGCTTGTGCTTACTTCTTTATCTCCAGTATTCGATGGTTGGTGTGCCCATCTGTGCTCATGTGGATACCCGTGGTTGTTTTGTCCATAGAAGCATTTGCGGGAGAACAACGCAGCACCAGTGTGAAAAGCCATGTATTTACTTGAATTCCAGTCGGGCTCTGTTCGACTAGGGAAAGAACTCACCACGCCATGTCCAGCCCGCACGCACTATTTTTAATAAAGCACTCGATTTCTCATATATTTGAGAGACGTAAAGTGGGAAATGAAGTAACCCCGAGACCTCACTCAATTCCAGCTTGTAGTGAATATTATATCAATGGCGTTTTAGAAAGATAGTTATCCACAGAGATTTTTAAGGCATTCTTGGTGGCGGAATCTAGCCAGCATTTTTTAATATTAGTGCTCAAAGCAATAATTATGATACATTTAATTAACTTCTTGCATTGATATTGTGTTCATTTAGTAGGAGTTCTGGTTATACAAAACCCTCAAAATTATACTATGATTACTTTTAAAAGATTTCAATGCGTAACCACCATTATAAACATGTTATTGGAATAACTTATGGGGTTCCAATTTGTTTTTAAATTGAACGTCCTTCAGTCTGATGTTTAAAGTTACAATACACATAATTGTTTTAAACAATTATAGGCGGAAAAAAAGCTTCCTCGAGCTCTAAGAAATCCAACAATCTTTTGTAACCAGCCATTTTTATCATAAAACGTTCAATATTTTTGATTGTACGTTTTGGATTAGCAATGGAGTTCACCGCTCCAAAGTCAATTTTAGTTGGAAATAAGGGCTGGATGCCATTGTTAGCTGATGGATATATGACAAACCAAATGCTTTGAGGGAATTGACGCGGGCAGTCACTTTAATCTTAATTTTGAATCAAAGTCTGCATGCCCGTTTTATGCTTGATGCAAAATGAAATATAACAATGTCACATACTCAGTATATTTGCGAACCTCCATCTGAGCCTGAAATCGAAAGAGATGGTGTGAATGAGTTAAGCTGGATTCGGGTACAATGAAGGTGGCACAGATATCGCACGAAATTGTGAAAATTAATTGGGAATTTTCAAAAAGGAATTATTATTTTATCCTAATTATCTTCGTTGATGCAATCGCTATTAAAAGCTTGCTTGATCTGTGGGGTTCCGGTTACGGTGATGTTCATCTTCTCACGGCTTATCACGTGCTGCGCTCCACAAAGGCATAATAAGCGTGAAGTGATGGCTCCCATTTGTTAAAGAATTCATGAAATTAGCCCATTCATTCAGATCTTGCCTCCAATTTGCAAAGCTTAAAATGACACCAATGAATTAATTTAGGTGTTTAGTAAAACTTAGAGGTCGTCAATGTCGAGTGCGGTTATATTTTACTAAAAATTAATTTTTCCACTTAATTTTGCGAAATTCTGAGTTTGTAACATTTTGTCAATTTAACTGGGAATTTATGTTATCATCAGTATATTAGTATTCTGGCGTTGACTTAGATAGTGTAACAATGAGAAAAGATTTCAGAGGAAGGCAGTTTTACATCATGGCAGGTTTGCACCCTCTCCGCGTTAGCATAAATTTTCGCTTCAGCAGCTTAGACCAATTAGTTTCAATGTCTCCGCTCAACTTCCTGGCCAATCCCAACACTAAATATTAGGTTTCAGGGCATTGTTATTGACATATTAAGACAATATGGTTATTTTTATTTAAATGCCAACTTCTAAATTTCAAACTAGTCTGACGGTGTAAGTTTAGACAAAATTTAGTTTTAACCAGTATTTGCTCTTTATGATCGCACTAACTATCTGGATTAAACCATATTCTTCCTATATTCTTAAGTGGTTTAGAAGCTCTCTTTCATTTTTCTCAAATTGTCAAGGATATTACATAGACCAAGAATAAAAAGAATGCATGAGCGTATAGGGTTAACAAAATCACTTTCTCTACCTTAAATATAAATCTCCATTATTTAAAGTCTACGCAAGCAGTTTGACCACACGCTCAAACTCCCTACGAAAATGTGGCAACTCTTTTTAAAGTATTCTATACTGATCAATTGGAAAAATATGCATATATATCTATATGAGCACTAACGTGATTGGATTTTGAGCCACAAAGGTTAACCGCGATTCGTAAAAGTTTTTTAAACAAATTGCAATCGCGTCATGGTGAAATTAACTCATTGGTAATTTGATAAATCACGTTTAAAGTTCGCTCGTGTAAGCAAAAAATAACTGCTCTTTTCAAAATTTGCATGCAGGTAAATATGAATACTTTAAGTCTTGGTAACGTTATCAGGCATAAACCATTCGGTTATCTCTTATCCATAAAATTCGAAAAAAACCAGCTTTATTAACCTTATTAACATTTTTTCTTCGTGTACGACTAAATTTAACATAGTTTTTCTTGGATTTATCATCGCATTATGGAGTACTGAAAAAATTGACTTCTGCTTTAAAATGAAAAATAATTTTCGTTAAAGAAGAGATTTCGCCTATAATATTTTTGAATTCGTTTGTCCGAAGCACCCTTTAAGAAATAAATAAAGGCGCATATGTGGAAAAATTACTGGTATGAAATAAAGAGCACTTTTCCCTTAGCGGGTGCTAATTCCTCCACGGGCAATATTAGTTAAATGTAGCACACAGCTTCTTGTAAATACTTGAGAACACAAACTTGCACAACAAGTTAACTATTGCCAGATTGCATTTTCTCCTGTTCTACTAGTCCATATTTAAGGAACAGCAACTACTATTTATTTGAAAATGCATCAAGCTTCTACGTAGAATCCATAGAAAAAAAACATTCGGGACCTTTAATTGCACAAAATGAACCCACAATCCTAATTAACAGTTGCTTTAAAATTGCTCAATTTTTTACTGGGTTTCATATTTTCGGGTTTCGTATTCCTTTTCCGCTGGCTCAACGAGTTCAAGCTAGAGGTTTAACCTTCGCAGTACATAACATAGTTAGTTAAACGTGGTTTAGCAATTAAAGACTAAGCAGATAAATTCAGTAAATGTTCTGAAGAAATAAAGGACTACCACAGAAACCAATAACAATTTATTCATTCAGTTAAATACAAGTTTGCAATTTCCTTTTCTACGTTTCAAATAAATTCTTGCAATTCGAATTATAGGCCCATCTGGGGAGATCACATTTCTCAGCCCAATAGTGACGCGTTTTTTTCAAAGTTAAATCATTGTTTCTTTTCAGAGTATATTCTACATCGAAACATAGATTCTCTAAGAAAATAGGCCTTTTCCAATCGGTTAAACGGTGAGCATTAGACTACTAATGAAAAATTATTCGAAAATAAACAATCGAATCATGCAATAATCAGTTGAAATTGAGACCTACAATATTCACCACGTATTCCTTTAGTTCAATCTTATTTATTGACGTTTCACAAGAGAAAATCGATTTTAACTCATGCGTTTTCTGGCAGCTTGACTGCCATACATCATTTTCTGGGTAGTGAGAAATTATCAGTCTATCTCCAATATCTACCCTTTTGAAAACGTTGGAGATTTCTTCAGGACTTGGGACAGAACCAGCTGGAATAAAGGAAAAAAACCCTTTTATCTTTCATAACAAAAAATCAGTTAATTAAATAAGTTTACAAGATGAGCATTCTGCCAAACCAAAGAATCTAACTGTGAGAATGATAAAAATATTCAGCTGAATAAAAAACACAGTCAGCAAGCTGAAAACTATTTCGTTACCAACACGCTTTGGCTTATATGGAGAAGTTATCTGAATGTCTTCTCAGCACTACATGGCCAGCATATCTTGTAAGGTGGTGACCTCTGTGCATCCTAGGATCTGTACCTCCGTCAGCTCAGAAATTGTTCTTACCATCTTCAGCAACATTTAATAAATTATTAATTGTAAAGAGAGGCGGAATTTTAGAGTTTTTTAATAATAAATAATTTGCTACCCTTTTGATTTCCTTAAAATTGAAGAACAAAGTAAAGCCCCTTTTTGTTTAGCTGTGCAGCAAGTTGTTTTGCCCGTGCCGAAGCACAATCCCGCCAAGCTAGTATCAAGAGGGAAATGGTAAAGTACGATGTAGTCGTGGAGAAGCTACCAGAGCACGTTACCAATCAGCAACATCACGTCATACTTTTCCCTCCAATTAAGCAAGGAGCAGACATCTACCAAGTTTAAGGAGGCAATAATCATACCAAGCTTAATAATCCCGAAAACGGTAACAAATAAGAGATAACGGCCCACCTTGAGCTAGGGGATTCCAAACGGTCAGACCTCTATTGGCAGATGGTGTAAAATTGATTCCCGGTCTCTCTGTAAAAAATGAATATTTTCGGAAGATGTTTCTCCATATACTGCCAGAACTTGTCAGCATCCTTAGCAAAGCTGCTCCAAAGTCCCTTGCTGCAGCTGAGGACGTACCCACGTATTTCTACGTTGCGATAAGGTAAGGAAGCCACTGCAGTCACCTAGGATGGGCCCTTCCAAGTGCTCAGACGTGCGAAGAAAACACTCAATATTTTAAACAATGAGGAGGAAACGGTGGTGAGGATAAACAGACTCAAGGTCGTTTTCATGAAAGACTCCCAAAGTACAGGTAGCAAATTTTCAAACCATGAAGAACGCGTCAAACCTAATTCCACGCCCCTGAAAACCATCCCTTCCCCCTCCCCTCGCACCCCATGACTGACGAAGTTGCCGAATTCCTAGCCTTCACCTCTTATTCCACGTCGAAACCAAAGCCCACCCGGAGCGGACGACGTGTACATTGCCCCAATAATTTGCGCAACTACCATCTTTTCTAGATTACATCCCCTCCCTCATCGAAGCAGACCACGGATTTTATTTAGCGATTATTCGATGTGCTTATGTGGATACTGGTTTCAAGGACAGTCACTATTTGTATCCTGTAACGAGAATTAGTGTATGCAACTCCGTACGGCAGCGTGCAGTCAACACCTCGTTCATCATATGCCAGTTCGTTTTCCTGAATACAATTTTATGCTACATCTTTAGTTTCCTCCTATCTGGGAAGTGTTTGCATGTATTACTACTCAGTGTTACCATCACTTTAAATCCAAACACGTCTCTCGAGTGACGAGAACGTAAGGAAAATACCTCCAACATTGTGAAAGATTAATATCAGCATTTACATAGTATTCAAATTTCAAGAGTTTCAGTAGGACCAATTGAATCAAACAACTAGACCAAACAATATGATTTAAACTTGAGCATCCATTTCGTCATTCAATTATAATCAAATATTTTGTAGATTTACCTGTCAAAAAATATGGTTCGTTACGCATTCTGTTCAGCAACAAAACATAAAGTAGTTTTTTTAATGATATACCCAATAAATACTATTAATCACAAATATTAACCACGTTAGTAGCTACGATATATTAGGCAATTAAAAGCATATTCTAGGTCCATGAACCACATAATCTACAACCGTTGCGGTATTTTCATGACCAATAGCACTTTTCCTGGAAAGTTATTAAGCATATGGCAAAAAGAAGGAACTGTGACTTTGGAGGTGAATTTATGCCTGATTGAACATGACATATCATTAACTTTCCATAACTCAACACAAACTCTAAGTCGGATTCTTCTTTACGTGTGCCACATCAGAGAAGCTTTTATGAGAATGAATTCATTTCACTCCTCCTTCGAAAGCAATGACAAATCACAAACAAGAAGTTCAAAAACACGCATTCTCCAACTTTAAGGATCAATGCTATTTTTGCAGAATTATGAATAGCTTTACCAAACAACGCTTTATGCAAATATAGTGAGCTGGCTGTTGCAAATTATTTTCCTATTTGCTGTGCATATGATGGATAGTGGGTCTCATTTGGACTTAAAAATCCAATATGCAGAAGGGGATGAATATTTACTTATTACGTGCATTGCAAGAAAGCTGTCGTCCTTAAAGTGATGAAACTTTCTATCTGAACTCAGGCAAGGTCAAACATGGAACTTTCAATTTACTGGTGCATGAGTTAACTAAAGAGAAAATTAGCTTGCACAAACTTTTGAAATGTTTCTGCAAAATCGATAAATATATTCATGATTCAAAATGATACTGGAAACTCTTCGGTCCTATTGTTTTATGTAAAATTTAATTTCAACAAAATAAATTTAAAAAAATAAGTGATTAAATAGGCTTGACGAGGAGTTATTTGTTATAGCAAACTATAAAAGAATAGGTTAATGCGAAAATTATCATAAATAATGAAACACATTAAAAAAATAAGCTTGAAGTGCAGGGCCGCGAACTTGAGGCTTTTGATGTTATTGATCGGAACTCAACTGACTAGGCCAACTGACCAACGGTGGTCCTGTTGGCAAAAATGGAAACGAAGACAGCGGCTTCCTCTCAACTGCAAAACATGACGGACGTAATTCAAGTTGATCTATGATACTACTTCGTAAAAATCCGCCCAGCCAATAATTGGCTAGTGAATACCATCCAACTAGATAATTTTGATTAGTATGTATATATGATATATTTCGTATTTAATATATCACATATATATATATAAATCACGAAGATGTCAATTTGACATGACGAGTGCCGAAACGATTTAGTTGGGTTATCAAAACTAAGCACTTCACCTAGCACTTAGTCTGACGTTTACCAGTTCTCAAAATTATTCTACCATGAAATTTTTCAAGGTGTTTCATTTTAGGCTGAAAGGATTCTGAATCGTTGTGCTTTGCAAGCATTTAATCTTTCTATACCTGATTTACTT
Organism: Anomotaenia brevis; assembly: GCA_030710315.1. Classification (NCBI taxonomy): domain Eukaryota; kingdom Metazoa; phylum Platyhelminthes; class Cestoda; order Cyclophyllidea; family Dilepididae; genus Anomotaenia; species Anomotaenia brevis. Next base: position 7,881 of record JAUOZQ010000311.1, read on the forward strand.
TATGTTTTTAGTGACTTATTTTCGTTTTTCAACATGCATGCTGGTAAATTCCAACCTGGAAATGGTCTTGAAATGGTCTGGAAATGTAATCTTGAACCAATAGGCATGTTGTATGTACTTTATTCTGTAATGCCGCCCATGCTTCAACCATGTTCCAAAATAAAGTCACTGAGGAATCTAAAAACTTTTCCCAACCTCCGTACTATTTACGGGGACATACACCACACTATTCAAGATGTCCATTATAAGCATTTATGAAAAATGGGTTTGCAACTCATATTTACAGACCTATAAATGAAAGGGATACTTAATGCTCTAATTGAAATCGTAACTACATAAAGTTGATGTTGTAAAACTGATTTTTCGTCAACACTTGCAGAATGACAAGGAAAATGCAATAAACAAAACTACAATGTGGAAGCAAATAATGGGCAGAGGCAAATCCGTCAATACCTATTTCAAATGTATTTTAAAAATATTAAACAAGTTCGGCTGTCAATATGTTGTGAATTAACTGGCAGTGTCAACGCCATATTGGACGGAAAAAAATGCAAGGATCCATATTTTGGATATCATACAAACTCTCTCTTGAACATTTGTAGGAATTATTTTTATAACATTTCTGTAATTATAGTAAGACCCCATTTTCATCAACAGTGATAAGAGATTTGATTGCTCTATAGCAAAAAAATCGATCTTGAGATACTACATTTAATTAAACAAAATAAGCCACATGCCAACATATTGTAAAAATCTCAAAAATAGAATAAATTCTAGAGCCATCGAATGCCAAAATCCTTTAATTAAGAGGAGTTTGTCTTGGTTCCACTGTTTTTAAAACTATGTATATTATCTTGATTTAATCCCACAGTGGCATGGTAAAAATATTAAAAAGCTCATTAAATAAATACATTTTTGAAAAAAGACTATTACAGTTTTTTTCAAATTTAAATTATAACATTGTTTAAGGCTAAAAAGCATGCTTTCTACATTTGGAAATTCATTTGATCTTTGATAAGAAGACATTTGGTGTTAAAAATAGATAAAGAAAATCAACTTATGTTCCGAAATTAATGTTTTCTTGATATCACTATAAAAATATCGAAGTTAGTAGTAATATTTCATGCAGCTTTCTTCTGTTTACATTTACACTTATCTATGAAAAACAGTATTTCACTAATAATTTAAATGTAATGCATTTTCATTTATTTTTATATCAATAAAATAAATTGAAAAGGTTCAATATTTCATAAAAGAGAAATTGAATAGAAAATGTGATGGCATAGAGAGCAAAACAAAGTGAAAACTGATTTTAATTAAAGTATCAAAGTCATACACCAATCTGAGAGCTGCAGATTTAGAAATTTATTTGAATTAATAATTCCATGAAACGAGTAAAATCGTAAAAGGAATGTCCTAAAATGCATCCAAATCAACGTGGCAAAGTTTAGCTTCGTTAATTTGTAATTTCATTATGATGCAGGCATCCTTGTTTGCTATAAAGTCAGTAGAAAATAATGAGTGAAAAAAATCATCAGGATAATCGACAACAGAAACATATGGTTTCTCACAAGTTTTATTCTAGTAGTAGCCTTGTCTTTTGTAGTCTTTGAACATCAATTGGCAGCTATCTAATAATAGTAGAACTTCCGCATTTCGGGCTTTGCGGTTTAATAATGGTCGGAAAATTTACAAAAGGACTAAACAAATATCAGCATGATTTTGAATCGTGAACATATTAATCGATTTTGCAGAAGTAATTCAAAAGCCTGTGGAAATGAATTTTCTCTATAGGAAACCCATGTACCAGCAAATGGAAAGTCCCATTTTTGACCCCGCCTGAGTTCAGATAGAAAGTTTCATCACTTTAAGGGTGGCAGCGTTCTTGGAATGCATGCAATTAAATATTCCGCCTCTTTTCAACCTTTCCATTCTTACATCTTCCGCATATGGAATTTTGAAAACCAAATGAGGACCACTACCCATCATGTACACAGCAAATAAAAAAAATGCTTCATAAAAGCTAGCATAAAGCGTTGCTTGGTAAAGCAATTCATAATTCTGCAAAAATAGCACTTATCAAATAGCAATTCAAAAGAACATTCCGTGGCTCAATGGAAATAATGGTGATATTTTTTACCCACGTTAGGTTCATTGATCAATTTGGCAAATGAGCAAAGCAGAAGCCTCAGTGGTTTTGTTTATTAGTAATATGCGTGTCGTTAGAGTAGTTCATTTCCCACTTTACGTCTCTCGAATATATGAGAAATCGAGTGTTTTATTAAAAATAGTGCGTGCGGGATTGACATGGCGTGGTGAGTTCTTTCCCTAGTCGAACAGAGCCCGGGTGGCGGAACACGACAAGTGAATAATCTGTAAGTGCAGACATCTCAAAGTAAACTAGTAAAGTAACACCAATTGACGTGATTGTCCCCGCTTTTTCCCATTAGGTATTTCAAAATATATATATAGTATTTAAATATTTTTTATAAAATAGTAATATATTAATCAAACTTAGATTAGTGCAAATAGAAATCTACTTGAGGATATGCCCTTATGATATATATATATATATAAGCACTAACGTGGTTAAATTTTGAGCTACAAAGGTTAACCGCGATTCATTAAAGTTTATTTGAACAAACTGCAATTGCGTCATGGCGAAATTAACTCATTGGTATTTTAATAAATCACGTTTAAATTTCGCTCGCGTAAGCAAGAAATAACTGCTCTTTTCAAAATTTGCATGCAGGTAAATATGAATACCTTTAAGCTTGCTTGATCTGTGGGGTTCGGTGGATATGCTTTAGATGAAATTGAAGGTAATTTCTCAGTCAAAAAACACACTTAGAATGTCTCTTTAACAAACTGTTTATAAAAAAATATTTTTTTCACTTTTAATACTTTTTCTCTAGTTAGAAGTTTAAGATTTAGAAATATGTTTGTTTGAAAATGCAATGTAATCATGCCTACAGGGTGTTTCACTTCACTACGATTAATTTACAGATGAAAGTTTAAAACTGAAAAATCCCTAATCCTCAATTTCTGAAATCACAAGCTCAGCAATTCGGTTTAGATCCATTTCGCAGAAAGTTAAACTTGCAATTGGGTAATGTTTGCTATAATTTCAGATATTCCAAGAGAGTCATCACTGGAATTAGTGCTTTTCTTAGAAATAGAAATCTATCTTCTGTATGGTTGGATCATTGTTGTTACATTAATAATTAATATTTAAATACGAATCAAAGTACCAACGCAGTAGTGGCTATTAAATGCGCCACAATTATCATATGCAGTGAGGTAAATTGCAATGCCACATACCATTGCAAGACATTTCATTCTAATAAGGCACTTCGTGACATAAATTTTATGCTGAATCTTCCAATTTGGCCTACGAATCTGAATGCCTATAAATAATTCACTTATGTGTTGCTCAAAAATTCCAGTAGCGTATTTATATAATTCATTAAACGTGACCATTAATCACCAACTTTACCTTCAAGTTAGCAAGTGCATTTCAAAATGAAGATTTCCATTATCCATTTAAATTATTTTAACGTAGCACAAAATACCATTTTCTATTTTTTACTCCAATTGTACCGAAGAGGCAGACAGCAAAAAGCAGTCGAAGAATTGACGAACAATCTGGACTTGAAATTCATTCAGTTAGCTTTCGCTGACAATAATTTTAACAATAAAGAGACCCTTCTACCGAGTTTTAAGTAGGGCTGCAGAATACGATTCAAAGTTTGCAGGAGACCGAGAGAAAGAATAGCGTCTACTATCAATGCTCCTTCGCTCACCATGTAAGAACCTTTTCTCGTCTTTGGAATTCAAGTAAATACATGGTGTTTCATACTGGTGCTGCGTTGTTCTACCGCCGGATCGAAAGCAAATGCTTCTACCTACAAAACAACCATGAATATCCACATGACCACAGATGGGCACACCAACCATCAACTACTGGCGATAAAGAAGTAAGCACAAGCGCTTCCATGAAGTCTGTGGACGATTGGGCAACATCTAGATTCGGCGGTCAATTTTGCACATCACCTCTCAGATCGTATCGAAACTCTGAATGAGATACATTCTCAATGCAGTTCAATGGATGGTAATACGTTCCCACACGCTGCGGCCCACTCATCTTCGGTAAAAAATGAAGAATCAGTTGAACCGCCATTGTCACTGTATGAGGATGATAATGTTGGTGATTGCACAGAAACTCCTACATTTATGCCAACACACCGAATTAGAAAACACTCATCCGACCCGAGTGAGAAGACCACAGCAAACTTTGGTGGATTGCGCCATTCAAAAGAAATACGTGCAAAATTATGGCGAATGTGATAAAAAAGAGCGTGATACAATCTGTGAGAGTGTTAAATGATAATAAAAGATTTGACATGAATTTAATTTGTTGTAATGTAGTTGTAAGGTGCAAATCGGTAATCAAAGAAGATTCCTCTGCTATGGCGATTGAGATTGTGATGACTTCTCAACCTTGCGAGTGTATTTATGCCTGCAATTGGTCGATTCGTTTAAACAAAGGTGTGTATGCCAATTATGAACTGGTACAGTATCCAGCCAAAGAATGAGTCATTTAGCCTTAGATATTGACCTATCATCTGCTAAAATTGCTGTTAGAAATAGTAATTTGCTGAAATGGAGAAAACCAAGAAAAAGTTTCAAATAAATGGATAAAAATCATTTCGACCGTACGAAGAAGGAAATGGGAAAGAAATGCCTGTTAGCTTAAGGCTTGATGTGAGTTTTTATTTTGTATTCTATTTATTTCTATTTGTTATCTTTCGTTTGGAATTCGTTAGTTGCTTTTGAGGAGTCGGATTTTATTCCTTAAATCCACATTCTAATATACACGTTATTTTTTTGATATTTCCTCCACTTTCCAATTCAAACCCAATATATTTTCTCCGACTCCTGCCTCTGTTCAAATATCAGGCTTTTGGCAATCTCACTCACCTTTACTTGACCTTATTTACCTCCTAGGGAGCCAGATTATTATCAGTCATTTTAAATATATCTCTCTTCTTTTTAACCAGGTACATATATATCCAGAAGATGGCCTTGTTCGTGGTGTTCTGGCAAAGGGCATTTATAAAGGAGTTAAATTAGGTTTCGAGTGAATCATGGTCATGGTTTGAACGAAAATCTTAAAAAGCCATGACAATTCTGTCGCAAATCATACAAATTTGACTGTGGAGCTTCTATACTTTTTATGTACAAAGGATCACATCTGTAGAATAGCGACTTGCTAAATATTAAAAGCGTTAAAGCATACCACCAAAGGGGAAAGTTTTTACTTTCTGCTGTTCATTAAAATGGGGCCGAATGAAGAAATAATGACAAATAGTTGCCTACATGAAGCTGAAAAATCGGCTTTGATGCAAGATCTTAAGGCAGCAGGTAAACTGTGGAATGGGTAAATACCTTCGCGGACAACTCCAAATTGCGGTAATGTAAATTATCAGCGGTGATGACAAGGAAGGTAAAGGAAGGTATGAGGCATAAGGTAACACCCACTATCACTTTCTATAGTAAAATTTAAACACTTGTCAAACTTAGAATATGATTTATCGATTTTTAACTTTCCTTCGACAAATTTATGAACTGATACCTTGAACGATTTTGGAATTTAACCACTATTGCCATACAACCTGTGCCAATACCTAGGGGCTGCAAAATATGGCTTAGTAATTAGAATTGGTACCACCTGAGAACGACAATTCTATGTATTATAATTTTGCAATTGCTAGGTTTCACCACTCTAAGAAACAATAAAAGGAAGGTGTATTCGTCACTTGAAAAACGATAACCTCTAATGAAATGCGAGCATTTGGGTCCTTGTGAAGGCTGAATTTTGGTCAACCTAGTCAAGCCCTTAATTTTAAATGAATCCGAATGGAATGAGCTCTACTCTCCTTGAGAAGAAGTGGTCACTTTTCGCAGCTCTTTTCCTTGTTTGAAGCGGGGAATTTTTAGCCCTAAAGCCAGTTATAGCCACCAAAAAGAGGTATCTTTAGGATGACGTGCATTTGAATATATTCCCCTTTTTTGATCGAAACCTATTTAAAAGCAACCGTGTTCTGTCATCGTAAATAAACCCTTTACAAAATGAAGGACTACATGTGAGGTCATAAGTCATTTCCCAAATAATAATTCAGAAAATATCGTACCGTAGTGGAATTGTCCGTTTATCTTCCACTAAATCTATGTTACTTAATGAAGTTTTATGTGATTCGCGACTTGTTTCTTCCAGGAAAATAGAGCGGAATATTGGAATAATGAAGATCAAACTTGGGTTAACCAGCGTGCTTCTGATTAGTCTTTTATTTAATTACTCTGGCTCAATTTTCTTACCATTGGTTACTCCAGTCTGATTAAAAAGGGAAAGGACTGCACCTGCACGAGGCAAACTGAAAAACAACGAGTTTTGGAGCATCTCTAGCCATTGCATACGCTTGAAGAATGAGACTCGACTTCATTAAAATTGACTATTTGGTTTACTTCATCGACAAACACAACTTTCAGATGCAATAGAAAGCCTTTTTCCCTTGGAAGACATTTATTTTTAAAAGTGTAAGTGCAAAAAAATAGACTACGATAATTCTTACGGTAGAATGAATACTGCTTTCATTACGAAAACCTACTGTAACAATTTTATTACAGACTGTTATGGGATCCACTTTAATATTCGTAATCACTAGCTGGCAAGGCAAATTATATAAGTCAAAAAAATTGATGAGGTTGGTTTTAAAAATAATCGACCTATTTGGGCGTGCCATAGATATCAGTGCTTTGTGTGCATTAAAGACGATAATAGGTATTGTTGTAAGCGTTTCCCATTGCAGCACGTTGACAATTTACTAAGGTATAAAACACTACTACTTTTTGAGCTTGTTTCAGAATTAATAGCAATCTTTCACTTGCACACTTGCTATTTTTTGGGCTGCAAAGAGCACCCACGAATTCAAACTCAGTCTCCAAGGAAGTCACCTTATTAAAAAGTGATAAAATGTCAAAGCAAATTCTAAATAAGGCCACGGACACGTCAGTAGTGGCGTTACACCTGTTCTCCATAGGGTGTGCAAATCAGGACTTGAAATCCAGACTCGAAAAGGTTGTCTAGTAAGTTGAAAAGACTAGATGCCGAAATCTTGGACAGGTGCAATTGAAATGATTTGTATTCAGAGTTAGAACATCTGCTATCTCCACGCCTGCTCTCGGCTGTATGATTTTCCACTAAGTCCTAGGAAGGAGACAGCTCGGAAGAGCAGAGTGATCATCGTCGTTGAAACAGAGATGAATATGCTTGTAATTATCAGCCACATTGGGATTGTCATCATCATCATTTGCAGCGAGAAGGTGATTCCATGTGCCACAAGGAAGTATTAGAGAGAAATCTTTTTTGCACATTAATGGTACCAATTGCTTTTTGTGCCTGAATTCGACTTTGCTAGAAGACCTCTTAATTTGTGATGACGATTGCGTCTTGATCTAATTATAAGTGGTTTGAATAAATTAAGCTTTGACTTTGAATTCGGTGATGATATGATTTTAAGTGACAAGTCCATTGAAGGTAGAATAAACATTACTATCATTCAAAAATTAGAGAACAATCGTCGAAATTCGAATTAAAATTCTAGTGAAGGAGATTTGATTTTGTAAAAATTTAAGTAGGTCGATTTTATCCTCCCTGAATTTCGGCATCTCTAAGACAAAAACCTGAATGAAATATTAATTAATCTCCTTTCGTGTTGTATTTATAAAGATCAAAACTCCTCTTCTAAAAAGTCAACTAAAATTCCTTGAGTTCAGATAATCCGTCGAAATCAACAATCCTAATCGTATATTACAAACAGAGAATGGTTTCGTTAATGCTAAATAGTTTCTATATCAAGTTGTAAAACATATACACAATGTCTTGGAATTGTTACATCAGATTTTAATGAGCAAACGTTTAACTTCAACGAGCGTTGTCGATGTGAAAATCGCTTATACTTGTCACAAATTGTGACATTAAATTGAATACTGAATACAGTAAATAACCACTAAAACTCACTAGTCGTCGCTACTTCACTATCTGGGTATTTTCTATAATCCGTTCAAGTCCAGCTATGTAGGTAACTGTGTTTCTAAATAAATATGTTATGTCCACTATCTAATGAAATAAAACATGCGGAAAGGACGTGTTCATGGAGTATTTGGCAAGGGTAAGTCTTCTTGCGTAATAGATTGTAAACATTAGTGGAAATTTACATATGTTACTGCCTCATTCCTTAAATACTATTTGGGAAGTGAATGGGTGACTATAGATCAAAATAGCATTGAGACTGCATGGCGTGCCTTGTTCCACACTAGGACCTTTAAGACCTACTTTAGGTAGCAGGTGTTTCAGCAAAATGTATGGGTGCAAATTAAAGATATTAATCTGCAATTTAGTAAAATTATCCGTATTTTATTTGCTTTAAGCTTCCATGCATACAGCTCCAGTGGCTGCCGGCCGACATCAGCCCATTTCAGGGATGATTCAGAATTCTTTTATATTAATCTTACCTAAAAACGATCAGATAAATCAGGCTTCGGCAATACATTTCATACAAAAAACTTGGTGTTTGGTGAAGGTAAATTTGAAGTCAACGTCTAGCTGTCTTCGTAGAATGAGAATTATTCACTTTCTTTACACCGACCCAACTTTCATATAAAAGGAAAAAATAAGCCGCTTCCTGTATCGAAAAAGAATTTCATCAGCATTCTAACACACACATATATACATATATAGGTAAGCATCCTTTCTTAAAAGCCCGAAATAGTTAAAATGCTGAAGAATTGTTTTAGAATTCGAAAAAGTTGCTGCTGGTCTACCTCGCATTACCTTTACTTTTTAATATTGAAAAATAATGAGCAAACAGATACTTTTCTAAAACAAAATGAGGTGCAAGTTCCTACTTTTATTTGGGGGGGGGGCCTTGTAAAATATGTTTCTTCATACTGTAATATTAAAATTCAAGCAGCTTTTTTGTAGTTTTCGTTAAAACTTAGATATATTTTTATAGGGTTCAAAACCAGAGAGATTTACTTTTAAAAGAGCGTTGGTGCTCTGTATTCTCAGGAGATAAATAAAGTCATCTGACAGTAGGTGAGTTTGCGAAAGATTTGCTCTCTAAACAGTTGCATGAGTTGGAGAAAATCCCGAAAGTGGAAAAAAGTTAAAATGACCACTCTTGCTCTTAATTTATGAAAGAATGGGTTCTAATTATTAGTCGGGGTTGAGGATGTGTAGCTTCTAAAATTTCGCACTTTTAAAGTAATCGTTTTTTTACTTCGCGTCCCTTTGTACACAGTTGATATCTATTTTTCAATCGTCCGTCAGTGTCAGTGCCTGAATTTTTGCATTTTTTGGACCTCGAATACGTGTGGAGAACGGGATCTGTTATCATTCCCAGAGTGCCATAGTATTTTCTGTTAGGTTCACTTCACCATCCATTTCTTGGAAACAAAATATAGCATTTTTTGCCTAATTAATATATCACTTTCCCATAGACAAATTAGGATATCCACTGGTTCATTCAAATACAGTCATTGTTACTTTTAAGATGAGAATCTAATGTTGTGGATAGCTCTATTACAGCTTTTATCAGCTCTCACTAGATAGGTCAATCACTCAAGGTGAGTTCGGAAACCAGAGAGAGGAGAGAAGACAACGTAAGGTCACTACATTGGCACCATGCAAAATTGATCATACATGTTTTCACATTAAAATTAGCAATTTATATTATAGTATTAAATATGTCTCAAAAATTCTGCGCAGCTTTACTCATTCCAAATTGAATTTTTTTACAAATATTTTGGTTCTATAGTTTCCCATTTCAGTAATTTGTAGCAATATATTCATTTAAGGAATTGTATCTTATGCAAAAAAATTAATTAATTAATAGAAAGCACTTTGGGGCCGTTTTCATTTAAAATTTCTTCTTTATTCGAAGTTTGTAACGGGAATAGGCTGCGCTTAGATTCACTCCAAAATGGACTAACTCCCTCTTATAAGATGGTATATCTCCAGAAGGGAGAAAAGGAGAAAGCTTATTCAAAGCCTACGCTCTTTAGTAGTGCACTCAGGAGGTTTTACAAGATCCAGGCTGCGTTTGCCATCAGGGGAGTTGGATAGCTAGGGTAGGACAGGCTGTGTGGGAGCCTGGAAGCATTGTATTGACTCGGTTGTCGAGACTGCCTAGCTGACGTCAGGCCGCCACAATAAAGATTCAGAATCTCTTGAATTTGGGACTTATCCAATGTAGATAAATGTTTGTAAAGGTGTTAAATTTCTATTATTTGGAGTGCATTACGTGACTACCTTTTTCCAGTAAATTCTCCTACTCTAGGTATTGAAAATCACCAAAAACAAGTATTATTCCTCTTGTAAAAATATAGTAACGTTAATACTATTTTTACCACGTAAGTACCAAAACCTACCTTTATAGTTCTCCATCTCCTGCTATATTTTAAAGATTTTGTCCTACACGAAAGCATATTCCATGGGACTGATTGTGTTTATAATTTGGACAAGAATAAAATTATATATATTTCGCAAATAAACAATAAGCAACCTTTGACAATGAATTAAACCATTATACGAACCAACAGCCAAGCTGAATATTTATTTATTGCTATTATTTACCTTATATTCATTAGTGATGTTACTTTTCTCCAACGAAGTGCCTCTCATTTCAAGATTTTATGGTATGCCGTTTAATCATTGCATTACAAAGATCAGTTTTATTAAGCAAGGACCATATCTAAAAAATTACAATGAGCTAATTGAAACAGAAAACCCATTCGTCGCATTCTCTGTAATGAATTGGATTAATGGTTTCGAAAGAATAATGGCGCAGGAAGTTAAAACTCTTCGTTTCATTTCTGCCAGGATCTAAGATAAATTTTATGTTCAAATCAAAAATTGTTTCATAATCTTACAATCTAAATTTACATTATCAAACCAGATACTAATATTTAACTTACAATAGGAAATCAAACTTGAACCAAGGCACGAGACAAAGGCATTATAAAGTTATTAAAAACCAAAGTTTGCTTATCTGGTCAAGTTTGAATTATTCTAGCGAAATTTGTAGCTATTAAATTAAATTCAAAAGCAATACTTGAGTTCTTGATGGCCGGGGGATTAAAATGTTCGTTTTTATTAGCCTCTGTGTGCCAGTAATGGCAGCCGTTTATAAAATAAACATTTCAATGAAAGTTTGCTGTTACATTTCCGCCTTTTTGCTAAATTTTCTGCCTTCTGTGGTAACGAAGCGTTTGCTTCTCAACGGGCATCTTACCATTCATTAGTTTCATGGAAATTGTGAAACTCGATAAGTAGACCACCACCGTTAACGTCAAAGGCTTTGCTGGCAGAAACGTGCACTCAAAAGGTTTGGGGGTCAGTTCGCCTAGGCTCAACTCATTAAGGCATTCAAATGGTTTTAACTGCTATTTGAACAACTGACCTAAATCCTAAATATTGCTTAGAGGAACACCTGAGCATTTTCCTATTAAAATTTACTGTGTAACAATCTACAGTTTACAACCTTAGCGATAAAATGAAACCCGTGGGAATATTTGTCTTTTGAGCGGAGGATTCAATTTTGGTAATCGTGTCTTCTTAACACAGAAATGTAAATCAATAAGGGTGGTGGATTTTTCAGATAGCACTTTTATAAAAAAGTTCTTTTTTTAATTGTTCGATTCTTGATGTAAAAGAAGACTTCTTCCAAAATATGAATCAGGAATTCACTAGTTCCTCTGGCAAAACGAAACTGGATAAGAGGAATCACACTGAAAATCAGGAGAGCGTTATTGGCAAAAACACAAAATCAAAAGGAACAGAAGATCACTTCGCATAGACTTAGCTCAACAAAGGAAACAGAGGGGACTAGGGATGGATTAAAAGAGATAATAAAACAATCTTATCAAAAAACCAGACAAATGAATTCTCTGTTGTTATGAGTTATTTTATTCAGAAATAAAAAAGGAAGGCTTGATATTTTGAGGGTTGGTAGTTTTTCCATTGGACAGAAAATTCATTTCATCATCGTAGGTGTCTACTAAAATTGCAGAAACGTATTATCTTTATAAACCAATACTTATCATAAATAGAATACAAAGTACAGATCAACTTTAACCGTTGACGAGCTTGACCGATTCTTGTGTGGAGTGTTATTATTATTATTGGAAGATTGATTATGCAAACGAGGTGGCTAAAGCTCTTGAAATCATCAAGAAATCACTATTTAATGCTTTCTGCCTGTTTTTGTGTAAACACCTTATTAGGTAAAATTACCATGCTTCAATGTCATTTTACTGTTGAAATGCCTTCCTATATTTAATCAAACTCATTTAGATATAAATAAATTTGCTCTGTTATGCAAAGAGGGATCCACGACAAATTGTCAATTGAATCTTTTAAGTGTTGTTTTTTAGATCTTAAACACCAAAATATTTCAGTTCACTTTCATTCAATATTGTCACCCTTTATAAGTTAATTCACGTGGTGACTATTTCAATAAAAAGGTAAAATGTAAAATGGGTAAAGTAACAACAATTCCAGGATTTCCGTTCATGCAAAGTTTATAATGTCATAATTAAACGCAATTCAAAACAAATAATCAAATAAGCCTATCTACTGTTGCAATAGTATTTCAAGTAAAATATCTGAGTACTGCATGGTTCAAGAAAAATCTTTTGTCTTCGATAAGATTAAAATTGTAGCAACTCTATGAGTTGCAGCATATATCCCACTTTTAAATAAAAGGCCTTTTTGTATTTACAATTAATATGTTTGTCTATGAAGTCATAGAAAGAGAGCAAAACTTTATTAATTTTCCTGTTGTGGCAATATGGAATCGAATTCAACGTCTAAATGGAGAGGTTTGCTTTAGATAACTTTCACTCTGTACAAAATTCATGAAAACTGAATTCATTGCTGAACTTCTTGTATGCAAGTAAGTTACCTGCAAATTGCGTTTTTGAGGGAAACCCTCCTGCATCTTTTAAGAATCCCTTTATTTTACTCCTCACTTGCTACATGGTACACTTTTGGTTTGAACTTTCCCGGAATATTAACAAGATCTTTTGAAGAAGAGTAAACACGAGAAGATCATACGCTTCTTTACCGTATTTTGCGACAGAAATATACAACTCACAATTCTATAAACAAATTATCAATTGATTTCCTGAAAATATGGAAACTTTCATTGGATATCATTCCTGCATCGGAAACCGAAGCATCAAAAATAACAACACTATGCAATACACATATTCAGGTAAATATTTTTTATTAGCAGTCGTGTGCTCAGCAGGTTCATTCTCATCATACGGAAGATTTGTTCTACTACTCTGCTGCCTATCACAATTCTGGTTGGGATATCGGGTAAGAACATTTTCATAGCACATCTCTACTATTCCATTTTGATAAAAATGTATTTCATTGTAGCTGATCATGCAACAGGTCAATGCTCTCGCAAACACTAAAATCGCAAAGGCTTTCGGTAGCTTTTCTTACGGCAATAAGTATGTACTTGCACGCTACCCAGTTAACGATGAATTCCAATCAACCTGTCAGACGTCATCGAATTCCGATAAAATTTGCGTTTGTGAAACATCTATTAGTACTAATGAAATGCACGTGGATAGAATAGTTGAAAGTTGCTTGACTTTCAAACTATTTCCACCCATGTTTCAAGTCATTAAATGAGGGTAATTTTTTCAAATATGGGGTTAAGGTCGAATTTTGAGAAATAGGAACAGAGCGATCCGTTTGCAGGACCTGCGCTTTAATGCCGTATATACTCTGGAAGAAAACGGCAACCTGTGCTTGAAAAAACGAGCACCTACTGCAGGAGTGTGGGTGCTTTTTGCAGAATTTCACCAGTTTATATGATTTTGTGCTACGAGAAGTTGCAGATGTATAATATACTCTCCTTCATGGACTTCCACTAGTTTGGTATTCCGTTTTCTACCAATTCTGTCTGCTTCTTAGACGACGATTTGAGGCGCCTAATTCCGTCAGTTAATTAGTTGAATAATAGCTATTTTTGCTTCGTCATTTAATTTCACCAAATAAATGAAATTCTTAATATTTGATAAATCATTTTTGTTTTTAGTTAATTTTCCTACAGACTCTTTACCAGATATTGCATTATATCTTCCAATATTTTTGAGTTCATCACTGGAAATCAATTCTCTGTATTGACTGGGTGGAGCCATTTCCAATGGTATTGTTGTTTTTCTTCTCTAGCCTAAATATTCACGGAGAACTAATGAATGCCTTGGAAATTTTGCTAATTTGCATAAGTCTTATGAAACCGAATTTATTGACCACTTTGATTTCGAATGTAAAATATTTTGCTCACAATTTTTTTCAATCTGTCCTAACCCCTGAGTGGTCTTGTTCCTATTAGTAGCCACGGTAGGTGTCAGTCCGTCCAAAGGGCTACATGACCACAATCAAAGAAGGCTTTGTTTGACCCTCAAAACTGCCCGACGCAGTGGTTGATCAATGATTTCCATGAATCCAGGTCTTAACTAACAGTTTGGATTTCTGAGGAATTTTTAGAACACCTGTGATGTAGGATAATCGGGATCTTTTTTCAAGTCTGTTTTTTTACAGAATCCAATGCGATCGGGATACCGAGTTTAGTATCATTGTGAATACAACCGATGAACCATAGACACATTTTTAAACTAATATTTGTCCGATTTTTTCATGTTAGTTTTAGTACGACATTAAACCGATGTCAACTGGTTTGCCGTGATACCGAACAAATGCGTTCGCTAACTAGTTACTGCACAACAATATATATGTCGTATATAATTTAATTGAAATCACCAAAGGCAAAGCAATAACCCCAAAAAATAGTACTATTTAAATTTTACGAAATAATAGATTCCATTTTGATGTGCTTTTTGTGTTTTTCTTATTAGCGTTGAATTCAGAGATCACCGAATCAAATATTGCAATTTATAATCGATAAATTGGTTAAGTTTTCGTTTACTCACAATATGATGAATGAAATCGAGATCATTAAGTTATCATCCTGGAGGAGATAAGTACAAAAATGCTAAAACTGTAAAACGTATGCATTCAGGTTCATTAACTGTTAACGCAATACATATTAGAAGAGCCGTGTGTTCACCATAATTAACGATAAATTTGGAATTGGTAACCCAAAGCCTAATATCATCCATTCCTTGAAGTTCCATTATTTATGAAATCAAAACTTTTAGTAAAAATTAGTAAAAAGACAAATCGATGATCTTAAATTATAAATGGAAAGGTTTCAGTCAAATATACTTCTCCTTCTTCTTCTTCTTCTAAGGCCTTTTCTTTATTCCAAAGTTGTTGTTGTTGCTCAATCGAATTCACCACCCCTATTGCTACAATTGGAAACAATTAAGGACTCTTATCAATCCCATCACAGATAATAACAATATTTTGCAGAATTCCAGTCCCAATTTGGTTTCGAATTCTTAATGTAGTGCAACTTCACTTCATTTAACTTCTTGTTCTCCCACTACTTGTACGGTATTTCATCTGCGTTTACCTTTCGTTCATAATCGTTTAAATCAATTTCGAAAGAAAGGCCTTCACATGACTGAAATCACTTTATTTTAAAGGAATTTCTTTAAATCCAACCTATTAAAATCGTTATATAATGTATAGGGAAGAATTTCGTTGAAATTTCATAAACAAATCTGCTTGAAATTAAAACATGTTTGATGTTTGAGCGTTTAACGGATATAATAAAGTATTCCTCCCCTTCGGTAGCAACTTCTCATCTTTTTCAGTTTTAAACTCTTTATAGATTTAAAATATCATTAAACAATCTCGATGACAATGATTAGTGGACCATTTTAATTATTCGTTTGAATAAACCTCGGTCCAGATGTTTTCGATGTTTGCTCCACCACAAAAATTCTTCCAATTTCTTCCCTTTAGAAAATTAAAAGCTGTTCTTCTGGCCAGACAACGAATACGGAATCGCATATATAACCACTCCCTTTGCAATATAGAGAATGCGTAAATATTAATAAATCTTTGATATCTTGCCACCTTAATAAGAAATGACTTTTAGCGATCGCAATGTCGTTCGTGTCATGAAATGCTGGTGGAGGGGTGCGTGTATAAACAAAATCGACAGTTCTCGGCCATCTACGTGGTGTGGGGAATCCGACGGTAGGTAGGACGGCCGTCTAGACTACAGAGCCGTTCCCTTCATGGCCGTGGCCACCAAAAGGTAGCTGCTCTTTTCCTGCCCCCCCCCCCACCTACATCATGAATGCCGTGCTCAACGTCTTTTCTCAGTTGAGGCTGATTCCTCCGATAGTCGTTAGAATTCAATCCGACTTGAAGGGGATTGCAAATGCGAGTGAGGGCTCGGGTCTGTTGTTGAATGGAAATGTGGGCTTGAGGAAGAAGCTACTGATTTGATCTATAATGGACAATATTTCACTCATTAGTTACCGAATAATGGATTTTCCACAACTTTTTGTCTTTTTCAGGCTTGCAATTGATGACTCTTCTTGACTGCCTTATAAAGAGATCGTTTGTTGCTGTTTTAAAATGTGTTCAGAACACCCTTCTTTCTTATAGATATGTGAGTTACGATTCACACATTTTGTTATTTTAAAACCGTGTTAAAGTTGGAAAATCAGGCAGTGCTTTGGTCAATTAATGTAGCAAAGGCTTCTAGATGTTTAAAATAATCAGTCTGTGAAAATATTCATTAAGAAGATAGTGAAAAATTACGAAGATTATGAGAAAAATGAAAGAAAAATTTTTGTCTTACTGAAAGCGATTCCTTTTCTGGCAAGCAAGCAAAATCTGATGAGAGATGTTTTGAAAACAAATGCAATTATTTGTTTTTATTGCATGGTATATTGTTATATTCATAAACTAGGAATTTATAGGGTAATGTAGTCAGGATCACCAACCACTTTTGAACACAATTGTCAATTGCATAGCCATTAGCGTCGGTGTCTTTTACGTTGCTGACAGGAGTGTTCATTGAATGCCATTTTTCTGTCGCAACTGGAATGTGGTTTTATCACCAATTTTGAACACTCGTTTAACAGTCTTGTAGTATGTAGAAAACTCGCACTTCCATAGCATTCGCACCTATCACGAAGTCGAGCAAGGGTGCCTGCAAATACCACCCTTGAGCACTCTAACCTCTCGTCTTCTAACAGAGCTCTCATCATAGCGTTTCAGCACATTCGGCAAATTGCCGACACACACTATGACCCCAAATAAATAACCGATCAGGCTAATTAATCATATACACAAGTTGTGAAAAAGGGCGATCTTTGTGGCAACAGCAGGAAGGTGGCGGGCGTAGTCTGTCTCTTCCTCGCCAGTCGTCCACAGGAAGGACCACCTCGTACCTTCAAAGCGACTTCCGATGAAGCACGTCTCCCGAAAAAGGGCATTGGGAAAGTCTTCAAGAATGTCCCCAATAGCCTCGAGACTAACGCCAGCCCTGTGCTGTTGAGGACCTCACGAGTCGTTTCGGCTCCAACCTCAATCTCGATCTGTCCGTGCCGAGTCATCTGGCCGACCATGTGGCAACACGCGCACTCAATCTCAACCTGGATGGTGGTAGCAGCCCATTATCAGTTGCTGCTGCAACCATCTATGTGACAGCCACGGCACGCGGTGCTAAAAAAGAAGAAGGAAATCGTCGACTTTGCTGATGTTGCTGAGGCCTCCCTCACTGCCCCTTATCACTCGATGCGTGCTAGGGTGACTGCGCTAACTTTCCTGTGCCTCTGGACAGCCTCTCGCATTCTTAAATACCCGAGCTCATGCCCAACCCCGAACCTTCCCTTCTCACACCGTAAACCCACCCTCCTGCCAATTAACCAACACACTCCCCTTCTCCCAATCCTTTACCTATATTTGCGTTTCCATTCTTGCTGGATAGGAGATATTTGCCACCAACTTAGCTCCCTCTTCAACCCCAAATTGCAGGTTGTAAATGTTACAAATAAATATGTGTCACACATCGAATTATCACCTATTCTTGAACCATCTTTTAACAATCACTTGCGAAAGGTCTCACTAAATTAGTAGAATTTGGTGAACTTCGTTGTATATTTGTAAAATGTTTTGCTATGTGAGCTCATGGAGATTTATTTGGTGTTTTCAGTATTTTTCAAGCTCAGATTTGAATGTATGATTGCTTAGTGCCTTATACAATTAATTCGATTGAATAATCATCAGCGAAACAGCAAAAGTTTACACTTGCAATATTAAAAGTGATTCCTTATTATCAACGTTTTAGCAGGTTACATTTAAGTTCTCTTTTTTCTTAACACTAAAGCTTTAATTGCATATAGGAAGCCGGAATTTCGTGATTTTGTAGACGAAGTATATACCAGATCATTCTTCGCGTGTTTTTCATTTTAAATGCAATTTCAAAAAGGCAATTTTGTGGAATATCAATGATTATGGCTCTGTTAAAATCTGATGAATTTATTCACCTGAGATATATGACGAAGTGTAGCTTCGTTAAATTGCAGTCTCATTATGATGCAGGCATCCTTGAATAATTCTTAATATAAATTTTATTTTATCAGTCGCTAATTTATCAGCAGCTATCTATTAATTGTGAAATTTCATTTTTTGCAAAACAGATGGTGTACTCCGGCTTTCGGGCTTTGAGGTTCAATAATCTTTGGAGAATTTGCAAAAGGACTAAACAGTTTCCAGCATCATTTTGAATCGTGAATATATTTATCGGTTTTGCAGAAACAATTCGAAAGCCTGTGCTAGTGAATTTTCTCTTTAGGTAGCTCATGTACCAGTTAATTGAAAGTCCACATGTTTGACCGGCCTGAGTTCAGATAGAAAGTTTCATCACTTTAAGGGCTGCAGCTTTCTTGGAATGTAGCTAAGCATACCACAACTTTTGCATATAGGATTTTGATGTTCAAACGAAGAAAATGATTAATAACAGCTAGCTCGCTATATCTGCATAAAGTGTTGTTTGGATAAGCAATCCATAATTTTGGATAAAACATTTATCTTCGAAGTTGGCAAATGCTTGTTTTGGAACTTCGTGTTTGTGAATTGTCATTGCTTTCGAAGGAGAATTGAAGTGATTTCATTCTCATAAAAGCTTCTCTCTTGCGGTACTCGTAAAGAATATTGTGATTTAGAGTGTGTGTTAAGTTATAGGAATTTAATAATACATTATACTTAATTAAGCATAAAGTCACCACTAAAGTCAAAGTTCCTTATTTTCACCGAATGCTTAATAACTTAGCAGGAAAAATGGTATAGGTCCTGACAATACCGCAAAGGCTGTAGAATATATGGTTAACGGACCTGGAATATGTTTTTAATTACCTAGTATATAGATTGTAGCTGCAACTGCAATTATTGTTTGTAATTAATGATGTTTATTTAATAATTCATTTAAAAAGTACTGTTTATTTTTTGCAGAACAGAATGCGCAACAAAACATATTCACGGAGAGGTAAATCTACAACAAATTTGATGATAATTGAATGACGAAAGGTATGCTAAGGTCTAAAATATATTGTTTGATTTAGCTGTTTGATTAAATTAATCTTATGAAACACTTGAAATCTGAATACGATTTAATCGAACAATTGAAAGGGAAAAAATTTTTTAGTATTATTAAAAACTAAAGATCCTCATCAGGATTATTTTCTCTCTCAAAAATTAATGATTTACCATATGTTAACAAAGATAGTAAGAACAATTCCTGAGCACTAGAGTTTATCACCTTAAAAGGTATGCTGGCTATGCAGTGAAATTTTATTGTTTTGCTGAGAAGACATTCCGATAACTTCTCTATATAAACCAAGGAGAGAAGGTAACATTATTTCCAGCTTTCAGACCATGTTTCTTATTCCGCTGAATATTTTTGTCATTCTCACAATAAAATTCTCCGGTTTGGTAGAATGCGCAGCTTGTAAACCCATTTAATTAACTGAATTTTATTATTACATGGGAGATAAGAAGTTTATCTTTAATTCCAGGTTTTTATGTCCCAACTCTCGAAGATTTCAATGCTTTAGCTAGCAACAAAATCGCCAACGCTATCGAAAGAATAGATTGTATGTTATCGATTGTATATTATCGACCAATTTTTGTTATTAATAGCCCAATGCTCACAGTTCGACTGATTGCAAAATGTCTATTTTCTTAGAGAATCTACGTTTTGATGCAGAATATAATCTGACAGGTATCAATGAATTAACTTTGAAAGAAACGCATAGCTTATTGGGCCGAGAAATGTGATCTCCCCAAATGGGCTGATAATTCAAGCTGCATGAATTTATTTGACAAGTTGAAAATGAACATTGTTAACTTATAATTAATTGAATAAATTAAATGGTGTTTGGATTCCGTGGTAATCTTTTTTTAGAGCATTTATTGAATTTATCTTCTAAGTCGTTAACTGCTAAACCACGTCTGTTGCCAGACAATTTTTGCGAAGCTAACAGCAAGAAATTGTCAAATAAATTATCAAAATCATTTCCATTAAGCTGAAATGGTATTTTTGCAAGTGGTGTGTTGTGCATTTGGGGCGTTGGAATTTCGGTGGTCATTATTTTTGCGATCTCTCACTGCTAAATCCCCCATTGCACTTCATTGCAATAATCCTACTTATCAGATACTCAAAGAGCTTTCTAGTATTTAAACTATGAATGTTGGCTTTATAACAGCAGAAAAATTTCGCCGATTCTAATGCTCCTTTCCACTAATTTTTCATGAATACTGTCGAGCGATTGTTTCCCACAATGTTCCTTAATCACATACCTTTTTTCATCGAAAGTTACTCCAAATGTGCAGTTGTAAAAGTCTTAGGCAGTAATGTTCCTTTTACCAAATACTTCAAGGCATTTCATCTGCGGCTGTTTAAACTGTACCTCTTGCTAAATCTGATCCAAATTACTTGTGGCAGTGTTAAAGAAACAATAAACTTGCCAACTCTTAAACGATTATGAATCTACGTAAATTCATATTTGTGCACTGCATAAATCGGCATGCACAACAAAAAATGTAGATTCACAAACACACGTTAGCAAGTGTATTGAAGTATTATTACAAAGTACTATTACCTGCATAAAAAAATGAACATCTATTTTTGTATTAAACAATCACAATTGCAATCTGTCTAACAATGGCGCCTTATCATAGGCCAAATTGATGACGTATTGTACGAATAAGCATAGAAATCATTATTTATGGCAATTTTTAACGTCCTTATCGATTAATTTTATAAAATGTTTACATTATAATAAAAAATGAACGCTTGAAATAAATATTCGTGACAAAAATGCTGATTATTGAAGAGATCGCCATTTACATCAGAAATTATTAACATTAAATTGCTGATAACACCTAGACAACAATATATATAGGCCTCATTGGCAAAAAATAAAATGATCTCGTAATTACCTCTTGTTGGGGAAGAGATATTTAATAATGTAGGAGACTCTCGATTTTCAATGGCTTCTGTGGACTTTTCTTGGCTCATTTAACTTAAATAACAAAGTTACTGACCTAGCTACATTCCCTGTTAAGAAAAAAGGAGCAGACTTGTATTATGATTGTCGAACTTAAAGCGATAACAGTATTTCTGTTAACGATCGCTCATGAAGGACTTAATTTCGACGCATTCTAAAGCACTAAACTTTATGACTATGTGGTTGAAATCAGGTGGTGTTGCAATCTCTACCAAATGACACTATATAGGCAATCGGTCGCCCTCAGTGCTACTTGTACAGCATCTTTTATGAGCAGGTTCATTATAAATTTATGTGCTTTTGTCTTTACCTTAACTTTGTTCTATGTTCACGAAATATTTGACATTTTCAAATAAGCAGATTCTCAAGGTTGCAGTTTGCATAATTCAAATTTAGTGTTACTTCAGACCTCTTAAGTTTTCCTTTTGACAGTAAAAATGTCCACTTCCACCTCTGAAGGGCAGATCAAGGTAAAATCCAACGTATTCGTATGCACGCATTCAGCTACATTTGAAAAGATTGCCTAAATTATAACTCTACCACTGCTTCAACACATATTTACTGTTTGTAATGTACTATATTATGATGAGTATAAACTGATCAATTCTGTATGAAGTACCATTGAATTAAAACTCGTTTTATTACAACTGAAAAAACGTGGAAGTTCCCAATAATCCCTTGGGTCATTTATTTATAGATCAAGAAATGAAACTCAGCAGCCACCGAAAATGTTATAGTGGTTTAAACCGACATTTCCGATATTTTAATCAAAAGCAATATAAATAGTATGTGATATGGAAGAAGGTAATGTTAGCAATGTTTATTGAATCATTCATTAGGTCTCAAATAAAATGAGGTCTCTGTTCTACTGACAGCACCTAGGTTTCTTGAACGAATATTTCGGGAAAAAATGTACGCTCTCAAATGATGTGAAAAAAATGTTTCGCCAGGACGTTACAACACGACCCGACGAGACAAGAATATAGACACTGGCGATCTAGGAAGGACTAGGTCGGAGAAAATTTTCCACTGCTATTAGTTTGGTAGATTGCAAAATCAGCAGGAAGAAACAGGTTTTCAAATGAATAATGAGTGGTTGAATGTGAAATGTGCAATTACTTAGGGTGAATGCTGATTAAGTCTTCCATTTACTCTAATATTTGATTAATTTCTTATCAACTGCATAAATTGAGTCATCACCGAAATGATGATATGACATTTTCTCAAACAGCATGGCAGATAATTATGAAAGAAACTTCATCCATGCTGAGATTTGCAACTGTTGTGTAATATTATGGTTAAAAAAATTTGCTTGAATAAAACTATGCGAACACGGTAGCACCCAAGAATCACTTGTAGCAATTAGTGCTTTATGGGTTCAAGTAGGAAAAGAAACTCACTAGTCAACATCCCAGCCCTAAGCACATACCTAAATAGGGGGTGGGGGGAACGTTTAATTGAAAAGAGCTTGTGTAAAGAGGTTTGCGAAATTCAGTTACGGAGATTTTATCCCCCTAACAGATGGATGTCGAACCTGGTATCCAGTTAAGTTTGATAAGGATCTTAATGAAAAAGCCTTGAAGAAGCGTGTGCAGCATTACCATTTGATAATTTAGCAAGTAAGCTAAGTTTAAACCACTTAACCGAACATCGTTTTCATCTTCATAAACTTTGACAAGTTCTTAGCTTGGAAAATGTGCCCTTAGTCGAAATTCGAAGCGTCAGAGACAATTTCAGAATTAAAGGCTCACTTCATAACCGTCGGGATGGGAAATAGTAGACAAATTGCTACTCTTCTTTCACTGGGATAATTGTTAATCGTACCCATTAAATAGAGCAAAATTTCATGCTCATATCTAGAGCCAGCAAATGTGAAGTTTAAACGAAGCTTCTGGTGAGTGGAAAAGGTGGTGATATTTCACAGTCAGTCCACGCAAGACGACATGAAGCAAGATCTATGACACAAAAGATACAAGAACTTCGTTGGGAGAAATTGCCACATCTACCATCTTATTATCATGAACTTATTTCTTCCTCTTACCTCCACCTGTCTGGAAGCCTACAGGATAATTTAGTTGCAAATGATTAGCAGCATAATAATGATTAAAACTTTAATAAATTTTGCATATGTTGACTATTCCATTTTTTTCTAGATTCAGACTGTTCTTAAGGCACTCCTACTTAACGTTTGTTTTATGACATGGAAATTGGTTGCATATAGTTGAGAAGAAAATGGCTATATCTGCCAAACCAAACTATAAAGTGGTTTGAAACGGACTGTCATCTCATCGTTTTGCTCATCCATCCTTCTTAGCCACCGTGTCCACATCTTTAAACCCACTATACACCTTCCGTCAAGCCTGACTTACCGGTAGATAGGGAGAACCAGCTTTATTTCTACACCACTTATACCGGCTCAGCTTTCAGGTAAAAGCAGTCATCAATTTCCTCCGGTTTATCCCCATTAGCCTATTGAAAATAGCAAATTGAAAATATTAACTCGTTTAAAATTAGGTCGCTATTCTCAGTTCCATTTTCCCTGGTTAATGGCATTTGCACACCCGTAGCGGATGCTATGTACGTTGCCGCAAACATTTGCCCAACTACCATCCTTTCTAGATGAAAGGCTCTCCGTCATCAAAATTGACCACGGATTCAAGGCGGGGTGTGAGGGCGGGGCAGGGCGTATGTAGCGCTTATACGCTGTGCTGATATGGATACTGGTTCCAAAGACAGGACGCCAACGACATGCATCAGTCACAAGGCGCTTAGCCACCATTTGTATCTTGTAACGAGAATTAGTGTATGCAACTCCGTACGGCAACGTGAAGTCAACATCATGTGCCAGTTTGTTTCCTTTAACACAAGTTTATACTTCCACCTTCAGTTATCTATTACTCGGAAGTGTTTGGAAGTATTATTACCTAGAGTGACAATCACTTTAACTTCAAACACATCTCTTGAAAGACTATTACGTAAAGAGAATATATTCAGCTTTGTGAAAGACTAATAGCAGTAGTTACATCGGATTCAGATTTCAAGTTTTTTAATAGAAACAACAGAATCAAACAGTTAGACCAAATAATACATTTTAAACTTTGGCATACCTTTTGCCATTTAATTATAAACAAACACTTCGTAGATAGACCTCTCAGTAAATATGTTTCGTTATGCATTCTCTTCAGCAAAAAATATGCAGTAGTGATTTAAAAGATATATTTATTAAAAAAATATTATTTAGAGACATTAACCGCGTTAGTACCTACGACATATTAGTCAATTAAAAGCATATTCTAGGTTTGTGAACCATATATTCCGCAACTTTTGCGACATTGTCATGACTAATAGCATTTTTTCTGCTAAGTTACTAAGCATTTGGCTAAAGGAAGGAAATTTGGCTTTAGTGGTGAATTCATGCTTGATTAAGCATATTTTAGCATTAAATTTTAATAACCTAACACATGCTCAAAGTCGGAATCTTTTTTACGTGTACTATATCAGAGAAATTTTTGAAAATGAAATCATTTCCATTCTCCTTCGAAGGCAATGGCAAATCACAAGCAAGAAGTTCAAAAACACACAGTTGCCAAATTCGAACATAACTTTTTCCCAACTAAAAAAATTGCTCGACCAAACAACGCTGATTTTATTCAATACGTTTACTCAGTATTTTACTGGCTTCCTCATATTTCCTTATTAGCCAGAAATGGGAGGCGTCGTTGGAATATTAATTAGTTCTCATGTTTGAGAAAAATGAAAAACAAGAATATATAATTATTTTTTTTATTTTGAAATCACCTTCAGGTATGAATTTTTATACTTACTCTGTTCGATTCTATATGCAGTAATTTGAGAGCTGCGGATTGGTAGATCTAGTTAGATTAACCACTCCGTGAAATAGATATTTAAAGCCACAGATCCGTAAAAGGGAGGGGTCAGAAAGTAGATGCACATCAACGTGATTGACACTAGTCTTACTTAAATCTGAAATACATGGCAAAGTTTAGCTTTGTTGATTTGCAATCCCATTATGCTGCAGGCATCCTTGACTCTAATCCACAATGTATGTCAGTGCTCTCAGAGAATCGGTTGTTTGCTATAACGCATTAGTAGAAAATACTTAGTAGAAATCCGCAGGATATTCGACAACAGCATTTGTAGAATTTAAATTTTGAAATACAGATAATTTACTCGGACTTTCGGGCATTGTGGTTCAATCATAATTGGACATTTTACAACGGGACCAAACAGATTCCCGCATCATTTTGATTCATGAATATATTTATCAATTTTGCAGAAACAATTCAAAAGCCTGCGAAAATGAAAATGATTTCCCATAAGTTTTATGCAAGCAGTCGCCTTGTTCTTGTAGTGTTTGAACACTAATAGGCAGCTATCTAGCATTTGTAGAATTTAAATTTTGAAATACAGATAATTTACTCCGACTTTCGGGCATTGTGGTTCAGTCATAATTGGACATTTTACAACGGGACCAAACAGTTTCCCGCATCATTTTGATTCATGAATATATTTATCAATTTTGCAGAAACAATTCAAAAGCCAGCGAAAATGAATTTTCTCTGCAGAAAACTCATGAACCAGTAAAATGAAAGTCCTATATTTGACTCCGCCTCAGTTCAGATAGAAAGTTTCATCACCTTAAGGGCGGCAGCTTTGTTAAAGTGTAAATACATATTCCTCCCATTTTTAACCTTTCCATACTTACATCCACTGCATATAAGATTTTGAAGTTCAAATGAAGACCACTACCCATTATCTACACAGCAAATAAGAAAGTGATTTATAACAGCTAGCTCACTATATTTGTATAATTCAGAAAAAATACAATTTATCTTTAAAGTCTGCGAATGCGTGCTTCTGAACCTCCTGTTTGTGAATTATCATTGCTTTCGAAGGAGGATTAAAGTGATATGGTACCCGCAAAGAAGATTCGGAATTAGGGTTCATGTTACGTAATGGGAATTTAATGATAAGTTATGTTCAGTTAAGCAAAAAGTCACCACTAAATTCGAAAATCCTGCCTTTCGCCAAATGCTTAGTAACTTACTAGGAAAAATATTATAAGTCATGAGGATATCACAAAAGATTTAGAATATATGGTTTACGGACCCTGAATATGCCTTTTAATTACCTAATATATTGTAGATATTAATGTAAATAATGCCCGCAATTAATAACTTTTAATGAAAATATCATTTGAAAATTAGTGTATATTTTTTGCCGAACAGAATGAGTGACGAAACATGTTTTTCAACATGTAAATCTACAACAAATTTGTTTATAATTAAATGATGAGAGGTATGCTAAAGTTTAAAATATATTGTTTGATCTATTCGATTCAGTTCGTCCTCTTGGAACACTTGGAATCTGGACATCAATTAAATACTTATGTTAGTCATTCACAATATTGAGAATATTCTCTTTACGTGATCGTCATTCGAGATAATGAATTTGGGGTTAAAGTAAATGCCACTTAAGCAGTACCACTTCCATAGAGTTGTCAAATGTGGCTTCTGAATTCTATATCGAATGGAATTCTAGTTTTGAAAAAGCTTTACATCGCACCATCACTCTTTGAGCATGCAAGGAGTCTATACCATAAGCCAAATATCGATTGCGTGTAATAACCCTGAAACATCACTACACGGCTACTTACCAATAAATCAAGTAAATCAGCACCTTGATATTTTAAAAGAAACTCTATAATTAAAATTTTACACTAGAAGATCTTCCTACTACTCCCCATTCTAACTTGAATAGTTCATATGGTGGACATAACTTTAGTACTGCAAAAATTTATTCTTCTGATAATTTAGCTTTAAAGAATTAGTCAGTAAATCAGTTTCATGAGGATGCATCTTTTATTAAATACATTTAGGTATGGCAGTTTATAGAAGAGGAGGAGTTTTCACGACCCTCTTTCCTGAGTTTTCTCCAGTTCTACAAGATAAAATAAAATTGGTGTAAACACTGCACCACTTTCACTTCGTGTGAATCTCGTTTCTCTGCACCCTTTTAATTACAATGAAATCGCTTTTTAAGGATGCGAGTGATGTTTGCCTATAGAATATCCTATTTACTTGCGTGTTTTGCTATATTATATTTAAGTGCCTAGGAGACTGCTTTACAGCAGTTAACCTTACGTTACATCTATAAAACACCGCCTGAATGCCAAAATCTAAATGACTTGAAACTCTATTGCTATAATGCATAACATTTTTAAGAAGTGATTTAAAATTGGACTAAGTTTCGTAAAATGCACATTTGACCTAGAAAAGGCAGAAGTTGTGAATGCAACCGTATGCATGGTTAAATGAAACGAAGTCAACCTATGCAAAAAAACTCAGTTCAATTTCTTGAATCACTAGTTGAGCAAGTAGTTCGCTCAACTCTACTTGCTTATTCCCGGTGATTGTTTTTTAAGTTGGATTGTGGTTTCTTGATACAATGACGAATTCGTAACCTGTTAGGGCTTCCACATCAGCAGTGGCTAGGCATCGCATTATTTACCAATTTTGCTTCGTCACAATAAAACAAACAAAACCCCCATAATTGATATTTAAAATAGCACAAATGAATGACATTTAAGGTGGCTTTTTGCTCAATTTTGAGCTTTAGTGCTACCTAGAATAAGCCTTGAAAAATCTCTAAGCACTTTTCAAGTCTACCTTCTCATTTTCGTTGTTATCACGGTATCACAGAGGAATCATGATGTTGGTAAAATTGAAATGTAAAATTTTAAGAATGCCGAAATCATCCTCTCACTTTTGTGAACTTGCTCAATGTGTATTTTGAGTTTGAATTAAAATACGAAAACTGCCTAGCACAGATCACATTTGAAGGGTTTTGTTACTGAAAACACAAGTGTGCAATACGGAAACATTGATACATAATTACTTTTTCAAGCTGCTAAAATTATTTTGTTTATAAAATGGCAATAAGTCTAGTATAGAGACTACACTGTGGCGAAGTTCATCACACTTTTCCCTTGCCAATTATTGAAATAATTCGAACTTGAGTTCAACTGCACTCTATGCGATTTCTCTAGATTTATGCAGTTATATAAGTACAACAGGTATACGCGAGATACATACAGTTATGAATGCAGTTGACATGGTACTTCAAGCTTGCCTTGTACGCTAAAGATTTTCCACACGGCTCGCATTGGAACGGTTTTAGTCCTACATATTCAAATGTTAGTGACTAGTACCATAGGTCTTAAGCATTACTATTCAATGCTCAAATTAATAGTGAAATAGAATGGTGCTGAGTGTCGTTAAATTAAGCAACTTACCCATACAAGATTTCAGACTTATTGTTCAATAGGCAACTATTCCGTTGAATATATCTAATAAAAATGTGAGTATTCTTTATCAGCAAGAGCCCTTTTTACCCTCTAATTGCTTTTGAAATCGGAGGCAGGTTTTTTCAACAGAAAATTAAGATAATAATACCTGGTTAATGGATATAGGTTTCTACTCTTCTGAAAATACGTCAAGAAAGACACTTTTCCACTGCACATGTATGAATATCTAACTGGTAAACATGTAAAACTGAACTTGCTGCATGCCGTTAAAGTCACTTCTTTTGTCATAATCTCCACAAATAGAGAAAGTGCAGATTTAAAATGTCGGGTAAGACACGCACCTCTATGAAATGAGTCAATGTGGGTTGTGAGATCCCAACTTTCCTTGAACATTCGACCAAACTGGTCACATTGAAATTTTCTTTTTTCTACAAATAGAGAGGCAAAATATCGCTCATCAGATTAAATGCTGAAAAAGATAATAGAAAAATTGACTTAAAATGGCACAATCTATTGTAACCTATGGCCAGGAGTCATTCATTTGGTTTTCTTCACGTCACAAGTTACTCAAAAGACAATCGTCGCAGGTAAATTCAATAGCATGAGCTGATCCTAGTAACTTCCCTAAATATTGTGTTGTGCCTTAAAAATTCGCTTGCGAAATCTCCAACCAACTATTTGATTTGCAATTTTCTTTTGTTGTCATAAGAATACACGACTTCAATTAGCTTAAGATTTTTTCTACCGAGATTGAAGAAATGAAGACTCCTACTTTCGTGAACTTTCTCCACATGTCTAGTGAGGTGGCAATGTTTGGAGAAACATCCTCCGCACCGGTCACACTTGAACGATTTCAGCCCTGAAAAGGCAGTAACTACTGGAATTAGAATTGGATAATCGAAAGGAAAAAAAGGCACGTCATATTTCACTTACCTTGTCGCAAATGCAAATAAAATCAGTACATTGCAATTCCATTGCCATTTTTAGTAATTTACCTACTAAACTATTATTTTAGATTTAATGACTCGTTTAGCTTACTGTATGTAGTATTATCAAATTTCTAGCTCCTCAACAACAGCGTTGCGGCCTTGTGATTCTTATGTCTACATAGGCTTAACGATTTTTGAAATTATCCTCTGTTCTCAATTCTCATTCTCATTTCCAAAACGTAAACGCTTTAGATTCACCCAGAGCGATCAATTATTTTATAAACGCACACCATATGTGAGGCTTAATATTTTAGCTATTGCTAAAGATTCATTCATAAAAGGTGAAGCAACTTATAAAGTAGTGAAATTCATATATTTCCGAGGATTACTATTTCCACATTCGAAAATCCCGCATCGAACTCTAAACACCGCGTTTTCCATAAAATAAGCATTAAATCTTTAAATGTTGTACTATAGATTACCACAAATTTGTAGGTTAAAGGATTAATCGCATAAATACCCCCCCCCCAACTGGTGTCATGGGTGGTGAGTAAAAACATGAAGGGCATCGTCTAATCAATGAATTTATTCGAATTTCAATGGCTTCGCTCATTGGTCGTGGTGATCTGTGCCTATGCACACACGCACTTCTACATATAAGGGTGTGATTAGGTCATAATTCAAAACACACTCTTCAAACGCACGTCGCGTTGGATTAACACCCATTATTCTGCCATTTCTAAGGATAAATGTCAAGACACGTTCCCCCAGGATCAATCGTCTGTCCCAAGCACTTTCTAGGAAAGGCCAATGTCCTTGCAGTGAAGGACGCCATAGAGATGAACAAGATGGCAGACTTGGAAGAGGCCCTACAGCGTCTTTCTGGTAGGCCGTTCACACTTAAGACGCGTTCCCGTCATCCCATGCGTCGTCTCAGTGAGCTGGTGCATGAGAGGACTCCTGCCATGTATGTCATTGAGACTGGCCATTGGGAATTGCTGCCGATTCTCGCTCGCCACGGCTACGATTTCAATCAGCGTCAGATATCCATCCACTGGGTTATGTTCAGGAGAGAGACGTCTCAGTTCCAACGCAGCACCCGTTACTTCCTGAGTGAGGAGAGCCACTGTGAGTATGCGTCCGCCCTGGACTACTTTTTCGCCTTCGTGTTTACCAACTCATGTGGACACTGTTGTCTCGAGGGGGTGACCCGTCAAAGGCATTTCCGACACCCGAATCACCGCATATTGTCCGAGATGGACAGGCTAATTATGCTAGGCGCCGACGTCCACGCAATAAATGCGGTTAGGGTATTTAGCAACATTAGCCTTTCCTTCTTGAAAAATCTGTTTTTGAACATTAATTGGGAAGAGCCCTACTTTCCCGAGTTCACCAGCAATGTGGAGCCTCACTTGCTCGAGTTGAGGACAATCGAGTGCCTCTTTAGGCATGGACTGTCCAACTTCCAGTGGATGAAGGATGTCAGTCCAGTTACTGACTGGATCGTTATCCTCATCCAACTAGTTACACACTCAGGGATTAATAAATTCTGCCTGGAGAAGACTGATGAAGAGCTGCCACAGATACTGCAAACTGCTGCCCGCCTTCTCGTCAATTTCCTGGTCTGGAGATACGATCTTCCTGGAGAGAGACTGAGCGCTTATTTAAGCCAGCTGAAGAAGGGGTTGAGTAATTTCAGTCACAACCAGAGCGTGGCACGTAGGCAGATGAAGCGATTGATGGATGAGTGGGATTGCATGCTGAAATCGCCTCCGAGTCTTGGTGTTCTGGCTCGTAATAGGATTCGCAAGAGCCTCGGAGGAGTGCATTTCCAGAGGAAAGTGGCCACTCTTGGACTGCCTCGAAAATTGGCTGATTTTGTGATTTGCATCGGTGTTGAACACATGGAGTGGATCAGAACTCCCCCCTTTCTTGTCTCAGTGGCTAGTGGGCGCTTGGAGCCCTCGCAACTCATAGATGAGTCGAGTTGAGTGCTGGAGAGGTGATTGAAGAGAGAGGCGTGAAGATATTGTTGTTGTTGTTGATGATTATTCCAAAATGCATTTTTCGAAAAATGTTTGGTATTTCTTGGCTTTTCGAAGAAGTGGAATTTCAGGAAGTAAAATAACCTGAACGGAGGAATTCGTAATGGAAGTGTTCCCGATTCTCGAGAAATATGAAAGGAGGGTGTTTGCCTCTTTTCATAAAAAACCAAGTTAATATTCATGGATTCAGTTAACCGATTTCCTACTCTAGTATTCCTTCTTCAAGTTGGTAATTCCAAACACTATTTTGACAAGTTGGGAAAATCTCCCGTAAAATTTTGATCAAATTTCAGAATAATCAATTATTTAGGTAGTATTGAGATTTAAAATTAAAAAACAACTTGTGAATTTGAAACTGTATTGAGACAACCCCCAGAAGCTCCACTGAAAAGAATATTTCAATAATTACTTTGCTATCTTTATTTATTCCTACAATTACTTTTATTATCTTGCATAACTTTGTTCCTGAAACTGAAGTTATCGATCCAATGTAGCAAGATCTAAAGTGAGCAATAAGTTATTTATTGACACTTTATGACCTTAAATTAACCAATTAGAACATGGAACTACCTTTACTGACCCGAGGTTGACCCAAGCTAATAGTGGATGCTTGAATCCACATCACTCATTCACGTAATTCAACATGGATGTAGAGAGACAGGATTTTCAGTAAAATAACACCAAGCACAGGCCATTCAGTTATACTTGACAATAATTTACAATTTCATCTCACAAGTTATCACAGAGCATAGATGTGTTAAGTCACAAAGAGGCTTAAGTCAGTTATCCTGTCAGGTCGTCCTCTATGTTCTGTGCGATTTTAAAGTAATTTAAATCCAAGTATTTGTACCTTCACACACTTATGATCTATGATAACTTGTAAAGTGAAATTTTAAACAGAATTAAATATAGTAGAATGGCTCTTATTTTGTGGGATTTAACTGATATTTTTATCATCATGAACTGTTGAAATCCAGCTGATTCATTCAATCATACCCGGAGTCCAATGATAATATGCACGAGTCATTTCGGTTCAAGCAACCGCTATGAGTTTTGGCTGGCCAGCCTTAGGTCATTAAAGCTGTTTTCTTCCATCAATGTGTAATTTAAGGTCAAAGAAAGGCAGTAAATTAGTTAATTAGCTATTAATAACTCATATCTAACTTTAAATCTTGCAAGATAAAATCACCAACTTCCCTTCCAGGAACTTAGGTATGTAGGAAACTAAAAGCAATTTTCTGAATAAATAAAAACATTAAACTGGTTATTATGTTATCAACATAGTTCATACTTCTAATAAATCTGAAACTAATTAGTTTCGAGAAAAGCCTGTTGTGGTCTTTGTAATTTCGATGTTACAGGCTGCTTCGCTAAGTGCTTCTTTGACATGAGTCCACCTCAAGATCTACTAATTAGAAGGCATCAGGTCATCAAGATTTTAAAAATTTTAATCGTATGACCGAATATGACAAAGTCGTTTCCTCAAGCTCGCTTCAAGCGTTCCAGTTGCTCGCAGTAGATTTGAGCAAAAACAACTGCAACTGCATAACTCCTCAATCATCTCACCTGTTTTAAAAACCTAGAACATTTTTCTCTCTTCTCGGCTGTGCCTGCCACTGACTACGACGCTTAGCAACTGATGAAGTCCTAACATGCTTTTGTTCACTGTATTGATAGTTTAAGGTCAAATGAGGGTGTAATGTTAGTGACCTCCCAAGGTAAATCTTACGAGATAAGGTCAAATACGTTCTTATCAAATGACGACTCATTTATGACCTTTAGAAGCTCTTTTATTGCCTGAGAAAGATTGCTTTGTCTTATGGGACTAGAGATATTATTAATTTAATGGTAGTACATGAATCCTCCTCAAGACTGTTCGACATCTTTTGCATTCGAATATCCTAGCCATGTATTGAGCTGGTGATATTTAATGCCACCGCGTTGTCTTGATTTTATTCATCAATTCTTTTAATAAAAGCAATTCCGAAGTGAGATCGCTTGCCTTATATTATGGAAATAATAATAATAATTCACTGAAATAGGCATGGGATTTATCCTAAAACCTGTACAACAGTAATTCGCTCTGCAAACGACCTTCAAGTAATTTATCAGCAAATTATCAACAAAGAATATCTGGTATTGTACCATAAACCTCGTATTTAATAAAAAGCATGTGCTCCTGCTGAGGTCAAAAGGAAGTAGACCATTTTTACCCACCGTTAGTCAAAAACATATTATATCCATTTTTGTGTCAACTATAGGTAATCAACCACTGCACTCTGTTGTATCGCTGGTACTAAAATCTCATCAGTATTTAAAAATATCTCACTATCATGCACAGAAGAAATCGGAAATAGTCATTATTATCCCATTGGTGTTTACGTAATCACATGTCAAAAAGCTCTTTTTTCACTTACGGAACCCCGACTGGGATTTAATACCAATTATATAGTATGTAAAAGGTGTTAATATAAAGAGTTCTCAAAAAATGACGAGAATCCTAATTTTAACGAATGAAGACTACACTTGTAGCGCTTTATGCGCTGTGCTGATGTGATACTTGCTCAAGGACAGGACTCTATCGGCATGAACCAATCAAAAATCGCTTAGTGGCTCTTTGTATCCTATAAGAAGAATGAGTCTCGACACCGCCGTACGACGGCGTGCTGTCAACACCTCAGCTGTCTGTGCTAGTCCGTTTCTCCTAATAAAAGTTTACACTTCCATCCTGGGGCTTCTCTTACCTGGAACGTATTTGGAAGTCTTTAAAGTGGTAACCACTTTACGCTTACCTAAATATTGGGGCAGTTCAATCAAAAAATAAGATATTGAATCTGGGTTTAAATATTTAATAAAGACGTTAGCAAGGAGATATCTATTTATTTGGATATTCTTAGATTTGTTGGAACAACCGTTCGAGATGGATACCAAAGTCACTCTAGCATGATTACGCAATTCACGTTTGCAGACATTCTTGACCTTTCTCAAATATTGATTTGATAAATTCAACGGAGTCTATTGGAAACACCAAATTATTATGCTTGAACTAAAGTTCGAAGTGTTATGCTACCTAAAATGGTCGATTCAGATACCGGCCACAAGAGACGTGATGCGTGGTAACCCCAAAACTTATTCGACGAATGCAAGGTGTCGTAGTAACGACTCAAACAGATCTAAGGTTCAATAAATTATTATTCAAGATAATCACAAATTCGTAATATAATGTTCTAAAGATACAGCTCAAAAATCGTTTACAGTGGCATGGCTATGTCCTAATTTTCATCGCAGGCTTGTACCTATTCGGCATCTCATGCTCCACACCTGACATACCAAACTGAACAATGAATAGCTTTCGTGGCCCCAAGCTTCGTGCACGTTTCGATGTGTCTGGATTCATAACTAGTCCAAAAAGAATAATACCCTAGGTCACATAATCAGCCTTATTTATCTTCATACAACATATATCGGATACAGAACGGACTCTGGCAGCTCCAGAGGTTACGATAAGTGAACGCGGCGTCTTCTGAGTTGGTTAAACACCAGAACACTGGTCCTGTGAAATTTACTAACACATTACGAAGAAGATCCGAAGTGGTCAAGCACTTTCTTAATTGTCCATGGCTTCGAGAAATCTTCAGGTGCATTTAGAGATCAAATCAATTTTGTGTAAAAAGATACCTTACGTAAAGGTCAATAACAAGCTTAAATGATAAAACCGTGAATTACTGCAGCTTGTGTTCAATGGGGTATTACTTATATGGGCGTAAATAAATATGACCATGCATCTCTTCAAAGATCCATTTTATGGCATAGCTTTGGAGACAAATTTCATATATATATACATCGAGTGGTGTTTGGAAAATTGAAAGAAATTCGATTTTAATTTTAAAATTAATGGAATTAAGCCTAATTAATAGGATTGCAAGTAATGTAAGAAATAAGCTCTGGTGCTTAATATGTTAATTAGAAAAAGAGAAAAATCGGATTGATGAACCCACATACTTGATTGGTGAACCAGCATTAATGCTTGGCAATATCCCCAAGACACGTCCTGGGGATTGGTAATCAAAAAAATACGATGGTAGTAGTAGTAGGGCGCTGGTGCAACAGCAAGCAGAGAAATGAGCCATTTTGGGTCCGGTTCTGCAAAATGTACCAATAAGTATTAATATATTGACTAGCACCTGTCTGTCAAAACCGTGCATACCTAAGGCTCAATCCTATCTATTAGAGGTACAAAAAATCGATCAATTTCACTCACACAACGTAATTATTGTAGCCCATTTTATAAGTATTAGGCGTTTTTGTCACTTTATGTGAAGTAGGTATTTTCAAGCAGCTTGATTTCACAACTTCAGAATAGAATCAGCCAAGTTATCGATCACTTGTAGTTTATAGGGAAACATTTCAATGCGGATGGCTTAGCTGATATCAGGGCAAATCAATCTAGCATTTCATACTACTTTTAGTAATTTATCTTTGATTTTATTACAAGAATTTCTTGTAATTCCACTGGAGTCCTCCTAATAACCAACAGTCAGTTTCAGGAAAGCCTCTGCTCTGTTTAAACCATATCAACAACTGAGGCACTTTTCTAACGAAGATGAGGAGGAGCTATGTTTATCTAAGGTCTAATGCCACACTTTTGCTAGAACTCAAATGAAATAAAACCTTGATATGTGATTATAGAGTTGAACTAACTTGCTAGGTAATTTTAAAATTCATCATTTTCAAACAAAAATGTAAATTCGTGCCTATGAAAGCATTAAAGTAGTATTAATTTCACCAGCGAACAAGTGCCTACATGGATATTGTTCAATCAGTAAGCATAAACATTAATTCTACTCAGCACTATTTAATTAATGTAGCCTAACTCGTTACGTTGAAGAAGCTTGCATGAACAAAGCCAAAAAGAGTCCAAGAAAAAAGTCGAAAATGACGCCATGATATCAACAAATAAAAGGCTCTTGAAAATTATGGTGCAACGATCTCTCTGTGTTGGAGCTACGTATTTATTTCCTTATAATGAAAGCAAGTTAATGAGATCAGTTCAATGACTCAGATAATTGGGCATTTGATTTAATGAATCTTTCCATTTCGTACAACAAGTTTCATGAATATTGAAAACCGAATATTGCCTTACGGAGTATTGCAGCTTGTAGAAGTTTGAAATGTGGAATAGAAATATATTAAAATTGCAGCAAGTCATATTTCGGTACTTTATTATCAAAAGTTCAATATCATAATATAGGAAAAACAGCTATATTTTCAGTCATTTAAAGATTTATTCAATCTTTCCAAACCAATCTTTTTGCAACAAATCACGCCATTTTACTGAAAAATTGTTTTAGAGTGTAAACTTACGAGGTCTGCTGCAACAAACAGTAGCTTAGTTCAGTAATCAAACCAACCTGATTTGATAAAATTGCAGTCATATTCCCTGTTCTGTAATAATTGAATATTCTGTAAATAAAGATAAAATCGTAACAATTTAACAAATTCAAATGTACCAAACCTGGGTATGCAGTTGGTTAAGTGTAGGACATTCAAAATTTCCTTGTGACTAGAGAGGAAAGTTACTTAGAGACTTGCTCTTTGACCTATGAACTTACGCGTGTCAAGACAAATGCACATTCGCCTCACATTTTGCCTTTTCAGTCTTCAAGTAATATTTCTTTTCGGTAAGCAAATATGATCAATGTTAAGAGAGGGTTTTAAAGTCTGTTCCCATATAAATTAGTCAGTTGCAATAATTTCGAGTAAATACAACTGCACTTTCTTTCAGGATGCATAAACGCTTGTCCTTGCTCGGATAAGTATCATCCGTGCACTCCTTGGGAGGATCAATGCTGTTCTCGGCTTCGTTGTATTCCCTACAGAAGCTCCTATCCATACTGCTTTTGTCAATGACAAAGTAGGTCTTTCGGAAGTGCTTTTGCTTCCTAATGCTTGACTGCGTTTTTTAGTTAGAAGTCAGTTTTCGAAATCGATGAAATCTAATTGGACTTTTAAGACATTGCCGATAATTCAGGATTGTATTTAGACGAGTCACTTCAGGCCCCTATGCAAATCCGGAATTCGTCCTTGTAGTAACCTCATGTTAAATGTTGCCCCTCCACTTATAGTTCTATAGCAAAATAATCGCAATTTCGATAATTATTCAATAGCTTAAACAAACACAAACTCTGCCTTGTACAACTTTGTTTCTTAATGAAGGTGAATAAATACTAGAGGAAATAATTATTCAAAGGTTATAAACCTTGACATTTCCCTTGACTAAATTAGAGGTAAAATGTGCTACTAATACATTATCAGTAAGAATATGTATATTAGCGTACATTTTCAATGAGAAAATGTAATTGTAGTATTTGAATTATTAACTGCTTCACTCCACAAAAAAGCACTTCATTCTGAGCATATGGAAGACTGCAAAGAAAAAGATCTTGAGTAGTAAATAAAGTAACAGATATACATCCATAACAAAATATTATGCCACTTGGTAATTCGATCATATAAATCTAGCTATCGTCGAAAATACCCAGCCAGCCCATTTTGTCCCACATTAACGCAGATATTACCCCTTAAGCGCATGTGCTCTGTTTATGTATATTGTTTGGACTAAATTAGTATTCCTAAAACCTGCCAGTGCCGGTTCGTTAAGGTTGATATATTGTGCTTCTATGATTTAAGATTGCACTCTTGAAGGTCAGTTTGAACAAAGACATTTCTGAATAAAAATATCTTGCTGCAAATCAGAATATGCACAGGAAACTAAAAAATTATCAGAAAAGCAGTGGGCAATAAGCAATTTTAATCAATCCGAAACACATTTATAATGCAAACAAATGCAACTATGTATCGACAAAGTTCGCAGGCAGAATTTTATTAAATGCTTAATTTATATTTTATTAGAACATGTATAACGGTTGATTAGGCACTCCACGAGATATATTCCTCTATTTGGGCTCCGTTGGATTAGCAATGGGGTTCACTGCTCCAAAGACGATTTGAGAGTTGTAAGTAAAAACTGGATGCCATTGTTCGCTGAAGGTTATTTGACAAACCAAATGCCTCGATAGCATTGACGCGGGCAGTCACTTTAGTCTTAATTTTGCATTGAAGTCCGTATACCCGTTTTATGCATGATGGAAAAATGAAATAAAACAATGTCACGTACTCCGCCAATTTTGGAACCACCATCGGAGCCTGAAAACGAAAGACATTGTGTGAGTGACTTGGGCTGGATTCTGGTACAATGAACGTAGCACAGATATCACACCAGAGTGCGAAAATTAGTATTTAAAAATTATCCAAAAAAGGAGTTGTTAGTTTATCCCAGCATTCTTCGTTGACAGAATGGGTATTAAAACTTGCCTAATCTTTGGGGTTCCGCAAGTGAAATGGCTACGTTTTAATGCGAATACTTTTTGTGATTATAAATATAAATAATGATTTAAAAGAAAATTGCGTTTCGCTGTTTTCATTCCTAGGCCATCTGAAATCAAAAACGAATATTCATTCATTAAAATAGTAGGTTTCATCTTAGGTACAACAAATAGTTGATTTGACTGCGCCTTAAATGGCGTAGAGTTGACTGCCTATGAGGTTTTTTAAATTGAATAAGTATTGATGAAATAAATTCTTGTCGTGATCTTGTCTGGTCCGGTCATGCCGCTTATGTAAAGCAAAACCGGAAATGTCTTTTCCATCTAAAAAAATCAAAAGACAATGCGATGTTTTAATTACCTCTAATATACATTGAACTTTCCGTCAAGTTTGGAATATTACTGAATTTTATTGCAATATTTTAAATTCCACAAGGGGCTGATGTTCGAATAAAAAAACAATTAATGATACACTTGCAAAATAAATTCATGTATTTTAGCATCCATTTTGTAATAACGTGGATCGCCCTTTTTCTCTAGTAAATGTCGGTGCTGATCAGTAAGGTCCCTATTCTGAAAGACATATTTCTCTCCGTGTATGACATTCAGAATTAGTAGTATTAAGCAAATCGATTTTTAAAACTAAAAATAACTATTAGATGATTATTAAACAAGCACGTTGCAAGCACTATTAACTATCTTTTAAAAAAATCGAACCGAGGGTTACAGGCATAGGCATTTCATAGACGTATAATTAAATAGGAGATATTTATTTGAGATACCTATAACGAGCATTGTTCATTTGAAAATTTCTCAAGGAATTTTTTTGAAAATGCCTCAATAGTTAAATGCGTTTAATACACATTAGCAGGAATGATTAAACATGCAGTGAACGTTATTGATTTAAAGTATTGCAAATTTACTAAGATGGTATCCAGATCAAATGCCTGCTGCGTGACATATTATTTCTCTGAGTTCATAAGCAACGACTGAAAAGCTTGTAAACTTGTTTTCTTACAATCAAGGATCATAAAATGTATTTTATTCTTTTGATTCTACGTATTGAATCAATCAGGTCTCAAATAAAATTACTTGCTGT
Organism: Anomotaenia brevis; assembly: GCA_030710315.1. Taxonomy (NCBI): domain Eukaryota; kingdom Metazoa; phylum Platyhelminthes; class Cestoda; order Cyclophyllidea; family Dilepididae; genus Anomotaenia; species Anomotaenia brevis. Next base: position 48,242 of record JAUOZQ010000311.1, read on the forward strand.
TCCATAATTATGGTCTAGCAGAATAAGAAGAAATGAAATTTGACAATAGTTAACTTGTTGTGCAAGTTTTTGTTCTCAAGGATTTACAAGAAACTGTACGCTGCATTTAACTGATATTTCTGGTGGAGGAATTAACACCCACTAAGGGAATCGTACTCTTTCTTTCATACCAGTAATTTTGTCACCTATGCGTTTTATTTTTTTAATGCGTGCTTTATATAAACTAAATCAAAAATATTATAGGCGATTTCTCTTTTAATGAAAATTATTTTACATTTTAAAGTAGAGGTCAATATTTACAATACTCCGTATTGCGATGATAAATCCAAGAAATACTGTGCCAAATTTGGTTTTCCTTTAGGAAAAAATGTTAATATGGTTGATGAAGCTGATTTTTTTTCAAATTGAACTGATAAGAGTTAATCTAATAGATTAAGCCTCATAACGCTACCTGAATGCAATTTTTTCAACAGAGCAGTTTTTTTCTGGCTTACGCGAGCAAACTTTAAACGTGAATTACCAAAATACCAATGAGGTAATTTCACCATGATGCGATTGCATTTGTTCAAATAAACTTTAATGAATCGGGATTAACCTCTGTAGATCAAAATCATACCACATTGATGCTCCTATATAAATAAATAAATATAAAAATATATATAGCGCCCAGTGGCCGATACAATGCATTACGCGTGCCAGTTCGATCGCACGTTCCATAAAATACCAAACGTGACCCACTTCAACCCCTTTTTGTGCTACTATATAGTAAGAATGCAGCTTTAGAGAGTTATCTGGGGTCACTAATTACCGGGCAGGTGGCTTAATGCCACAAAAGGCACCAAATAATAATACCTTTGAGAACTGCAATCAAATGAACGTGGTCAGATACTTCGAATGCGTGCATACCCTACGGCGAAGAAAGTGAATATTCTTCCCATCATCGTTGTTTCCCGGTTTCGATAGCAGCTTAGAAAATGTCAGAATGACTTCTGAAAACTCTATAGGAGGGCAGAGGCCTTGTCGCTTTGTCGTGACTTTCATCTCTGCATTCACTACCACCACCACACCATTTTTATTGATGTGTATGATCACTGTTGATGCTCTTCCTGAGCCGCTAATCCAGTACCAGAGGCTCTTCTGAGGTGTAGAGGAACTCAGTGTTGCAAAAATTCGAGGTCGTTCCGACGACTCCGCATATTAGCTGCGTCCGGCTTTCACAAGCCTTCTGGTGCTTGTGCCTCTAAACTTTTGTTTAAGAGAAAAATATGGCGACGATAAGAGCAGTAATTCTTTGTTCTCTTTACCCTTTGACTACTTCTGAAATTGTCAAACACGGGACAGGAGTGAGGAGCTATTCACCTTCTACTCTTAGTTTAGAAAATGCCAGAATGGCTTCGGAGAACTCCATAGAAGGGCAGAGGCCTTGTCGCCTTCTCGGGGCTTCCATCTCCTCTGCATTCACCACCACCACCACACCATCTTTATCAACGTGTACGAAAACAGTTACTGCTTTTTCTCAGTTGCTAATCCAGTACCAGAGGCTTTCCTAAGGTGTGGAGGAACTTGGTGTTGCAAAAATCGAGCTCGTTCCGACGACACAGTACATCAGCTGCGTCCGGCTTTCACAAGCAGTCTGGTGCTTCAGCCCATACACTTGTCTTGAACAGAAAGAGATTTACGACGACGACAATTGCAGTAAATCTTTGTTCTCTCCAAGAATCTACAAGGCTCTTTGACTGCCTTTGAAATTATCTAACACAGGAAAGGAGGGAGGAGATATTCACCTTCTACTCTATCGGTGAGTTCGCATTGGAAGTTCATGCCAAGGTTCTTCGTGTTGCAATTCTTAATAGGTTTATACACTTGATGCCTAGGTATTTGAATTGGAGAGGTGATTTTGTCAGTTGGCAATTGGAACCTAGCCCACTTGCTTCTGGTTAAGGACTTTCTTCAGTCATTCTGCATTTGTCTTGGTGGGTACGCGAAGTCAGGAGACTCGTTTTTGCACCAATTCGCCTTATTCAATACCTCCATGGGATGGGCTTTCGAATGATTTGTGATTTTAAATTTGAAGATTGCATTGACTGCTGGATGAGCTGGTGTGTAATCGGCGAAAAGGAACTATGATTGCATCAATTCATACTGAGATAACACTTAAGTAGTTAATGCGAATTTGCCAACCAGAAATTTCTACCACCAAAGCTAATGACTGAATGGCATCATAACGAAATTGCAATTTAACGTAGCTACACTTCGCCATATATTTTAGATTAAAATAAGATTAATGTCAATCACGTTGATTGCATCTATTTAATGGCATTCTTCTATTACGGATTTGTGGCTTGAAGAGTTTGTAGCCATAAATATTGAATATATTAGCCTTCCATGCAATCAATGCCTCATTTGTATAAGATTTGCAATAAGCATCAACCACGTTGTGGATTTTTGCAATATTTTAAATATTGTTTTGAAGTGCCAATGAGACTAATTTTTATGCTCTAACAAGTGAATGGGTAATAATATATAATGGAAAAAAACCTATACTAACTGAAAGTTTAATAACTTTTTCTTTAGCAATCATCTGAGTTGCATTAATTAAAA
>JAUOZQ010000312.1:0-50715 GCA_030710315.1 Anomotaenia brevis
ATAAAAATAATCTAGCTCATTGTTTGGTAACTAGGACCAAGGTTTAAATATTGTTATTTTTGAAACTACAGGAGCAACTTAATACATATTAATCATTGCATATACATCAAAACCTGGATAGGACTTTTACCAGCCTTTCAAATTTTTATTTATGGTTATAACATTGTGCGAAAGAATGGCAAACCAAATTGTAAATCTATTAAATTTGATATGCTACCATTAATATGCTCTTTTCAATCATCTTTAATTGCTCAAGGTCACTAGCCTTGAGAGCAATATCGAAAGCAAGGTCATTGTTACTTAACCAGTAACATCGCGTTAACGGTTTCATCATGGTGGATCAAGAAAAGCTCAATCTAATTTCCATATTTTTTGCTTATAAATAATTATTTAAGTAAGTTCAACCTTACCATTCTTCTAATTTGTCATTGAGTCATCCATTTTTAAGATTCTGAGACCACCATATTTCGGTTTAGAACCTTCTCTGGATATAATGTTAACTCCGCACGGGTACCACAACCACTAGTAGATTTATTTAAACACCTTAGAAAACCACTGTAGGAATTAACCAAAAACTCTTGTTTTCAAAGATAAGATTATTTGGAAGAGAAATCACCTTTAAGATGCATATTTTTAATTTTCAGTTTTGAATTGGTAACTATTGATAATAAAGCAAATAAAATCGTGCGCTGATTTTTGGAAAACCGTATGCATGTCACACTTACTGGGACACACGACTGGCTGCAAAATTATTTGCATTGAATTTCTTTAATGAAAAATTGACGACGTCACAGTTTTACTACGTACCAAATCATCTGCTCTGATCTTGTAAATTATAAAATATCCATACTATTTACATTAGCAAAAATTAAAAAAATAACAGTTTTACTCACCGAATTAGATTATTAAAAGTTAGTCTGCAGTTGATGCTGTGAGCAAAATACATTGAAAATAAGTTGGATAGTGCACTAACGTATTTGTTTGATATATCAGCAAGGGTGGATTTTGTAAGATTAAAATAAATTCAATGAGTAAAAATTTGCAAAATTTAAGACAACATTCCAATCTAGAATGTGGTGCCAATTTACATACCACCTACAGCAACCTAAAATGATGTAGGACTTCATTCGCATGGATTTTAATGAAATGAGGATTTTCAATGAGAAAGAAGGAGTAACCCGAGGCAAGAAATAAGCGATAATCCAGTTTCGTATAGCTTCGAAAAAGTTATTTATTAAAGCAAGAATCTTTATAACGCAAAATCGTACCATCGCCAGGGTTTATTTCTCAAAATACCAGGTCTACAGTTGTGTATTAAAAGCATTGTCATATTTGTTTACGCAATTATATTCTGTCTTTATTATTCCTTACGAGACACAATAGCAACTTCGTTATTGAAAGGTTTATTATAATAAATCTCAGAAGAGAGCTGTAATTATTGGCATTCTTACCATATTGATGACTGTTCACTTGAGACTTTGCTGCCAGTTTGCAAAGAGAGTTCAAAAACTCCACGTCAGTTAATGTATGAAAATTTGAATTTAAAAATAATTAACATACCAGTTGACTTTGGTGAGAAAAATCACAATGAGAATAAGCACCGAACATATCGGTAAAGCCATTTTTGGGATTTAATGCGCTTGAAAAGGTGCTTTGTTTCATAAAGTAGTAAGCAGGTCTCACCAATGGTGTAAAGTTGTTTTTGTTAAATACGCGAAGGGTAATTGAAGTCAGTGCCCACTTACCTCCTCATAAAGCAAAAAAAAGCATTTATTTTAAACTTTTTGATTTTTATATAGACAGAGACTTTTTTTAAATTTTGCCTCCTTATTCCCAAAACGATATCCGTTATGTAATTTAATCAGTTAAACAAACCCATTTTAATTTCGCTATATCGTGGGTGAAGTTGCTGGATGACACCGAGTTAAAATCTCGAAGAATGTACCAGTAAAGTTCCAGTTTTGGAGGGATTTTGAACTATTGTGTCGGGAAGAATAGTAACTTCTGCATTTGGGTGAGCCATGAATGAAATCATTGCAAAAATATTGAAAGGGCAGGATCTGCCTAATTGTTTTTCGCTTAATAAATAAGTAAATCATTCTCTCATCAAACCTTTCACAAAAGCATTTAGGTGGGTAGATATGTTAAATTCAGATAAATATGTTAAAAATTACTTCCAACATTTTAATAATTAGCTTTTCCAAAGGTAAGAAGTGCTGATTCCGTAGAGCAAACAAATGGCTCCAGAGAAACTTCTTCTCGTCGTAAATGTGACTAGAATAAACAGTATTCTCTTATTTAGTAGAAAAAATCCAGTGAACGATCATTCATTTCCCTTTTGTTATTATCTGTTGCGATGACGCCTTTCACTTCGTTAATAAACTTTTGGAGTTACCCTGCATCCCATCTCATGCGACCGTAACCTTGAGGAACGTAACCTTTACTAATCGTGCTATTAGTCTAGCGTAGTTCCATTGAACATATATCAAGTAGATATACTACTTATTTATGTAAGTAGCGAAAATGTTGTAGCTGATAGGATAGATTTAGATTCTCTCCGAGATGCATTTGCTACCCCGAAGAGAGTAGACGTGCGCTTCGGCGTTCTTTAGTGAAAAAAGCTAGATAAACAGCGGTGAAATTGAGTCGAAAAGTGGAAGAAAGCACAGAAGTATCGGGATGTGTCTACTGTCTCTCCCAGTGATCTTAGACACTTCGGTAGTGTGAGTGCGGGATGGAAAGTCTCGACTCATCGGTCAAAACTTCGTAGTAGATTTGGAGTCACAAGTGAGGGCATGAGGATGCGTAGAATGCGCAGAAAATGGTTTGTGGTTTGTGTAAGCAGCGAAGTGGCGTCCTCTCAGTGTGTTTGTGAGTTGGTTGATGAGACTTGTGTCCGTTAATCTGATCTAGTTGCTGCTGTTGAGTGCGAGCATCGAGGATCAATGTGTGCTTGTGAGACAGTTGAGGATACTGGCGGTAGTCAACCCGGTATAGATGCCGATGAGTGTGGCATTTGGCGGTAAGAGGACAGTCTAAATGGGGGATCGTATACTTGACTCAACCTTGAGCCAGTAGAGAAGCAGCGAGTGTCCCATCAACTCCTTTACTCCATCGCAGCTTGGGGTGAAGCTGCTTGAATATTGTAGCCACTCCGAGAAAAAGCACTGATCTGATAGGCCAGGAGATGTGCAATCTTCATTCTCGTTGGGTTGAGGAACTTGGTCAGGTAGCATGAACTGCTGCTGGAAAGCTACTTAAGTTTATACGATAAGGTGACAATGACAAGGAGCGCCTTAGTGTACGTGACGGTGAGGAGCGAGCCTTTCATGAAAATCCATACATTATGTCGAATTTGCATTTTGCAACGTCAAGTCACGATGATAGCACATTGGGTTGGCTTCTTTTGACGACGTAAATCACACTCGAAAAGGGAACAAGAGACCTGATCCATATCAGTAGGGATCTTTATCAGCGTTTCTTGATGCAAAGACCTAGCCTATCACTGGCTGGCGCATACTCAGCGCCACATAAGCAATGCAGATGAGCAGTTAATGAACAGATTTTGGGCCAGTCCGACTGACTCATCTCTTCCTTCTCCTTCGCGATTCTAGAAACCTTTCTCCTCAAACCACAAGAATGTTAAACAAACAGTTCTGAGAAGACAAGCAGGGACTCTGTGGTTTGATTTACTCAAATAAAAAAGTTGATTTTACTAATCTCTAAGTGCAGCTACTCACAATTTGCTCCACACTGGAACGAAGAATGGGACTTGATTGGTTGCTTAGTTTAACAGCAAGTGATTGGTCCATGATAACTACCCTGAGCCATTAAAAAGAGCTATAAAGGAAATAAGCAGTTAGGCACTTAAAAGCTGGTTTTTCCCATACAAAACCATAAAAGTGTAAATATCAATGCAGACTTAATAAAATCGATGCCTTTTACTAGGATCATACGAAGGATACATCAAGGCGCATTTAACTTTCGTTTAGCTGAATTCAACTTCAAGTTCTCGAGGTAGTTTTCCGAAGCCAAAATGGCTGCAACTTCCGTCTCTCATTCTCACCAGCCAGGAACGCCTCAGGGTTCCGGATCTTCTTCAGATAGGGTGGTAAGTTCTTAGGGTCTCCTCCTCTTCAAACCTGTGGTCCTAATCGCTAACCCCATCATTTGTATCTTCATAGAACCGCTCGTGGTAGAGGTCTTAACTGGACTTCTTATATCCCACGTTCAGTTTGTCGGTGATCATCCAAGTACTCAGCTCTCTAGATTGACTCACTGTTCGAGTCTGACTCCTCGTTGGAAAAGTGACCTTGCCGCCTTTAAAATGCGATTTGAAATTTTAAACAACAAAAATCAATATTTCTCTCGTTTGACCAATCTACTTTGTACCTTAAAGCTTTTTCAAATTAAATGTAATATTTGTAAAATATTCTGTTGAACACATTCGCATAATTAGATTTCTCAGGTCATTTTTTTGTTTTGAAGAACAATAAAAGTAACATTCGCTTGGTTTGTAGAGCTTACGCTTACGCCTTTCAAGGGTAGGAGGGATCAAACACAAATGGTTGAGCATGATTTGTGTTCGGTGGTCAGAATAAGCGTCCATAGCTCAGTACTGCAGCGCGAAAGCAACACCTCACCCATCACGTGTTGGTTATTAACCCTAATCCTCGGTTTCCTCTTACCTTGACCGATTTGGGAAGTTAAACCTATTGTTTAAACCACCCTAGCTTAATACCATGTTAACCTGGAAGTGCCCAAGAATCACTTGAGGTGTATAATGATTTATGAGTTCAAGTAGGTGGTAAAACTGTAGTCGCGTTATTGTAATAAAATTTTTGAGTTTTAAGAGTACATCCACTTAGAAACTAACGTTTTACTGTGATCACAGGTCGATACTAAAGCAGGTTATTCATGCCCAAGTACTATGTGATAGAAACCATGGGAACAGACTATAAACACCAATGTAGAGTTGGCCGGTTCGTTGGTGATCTCATCCGATTGCCAGAAGATGAACCATTTTCCCATCAAGCTCTCATCCCAGCCGTCACTCTCTTTGGCACTTAAAAGCTCTAGAATAGATCCATTCTTCGTAGACAATCACAAGTCAATTCACCAAGTTGTCAGGCAGATGTCAACTGGAAATTTGGGACTCTTTCAGTCATCCATCAATGAGGAGTTCACTTTCCACGTGTAGAAACGTTTCAGGTTCTTTACAGAAGACAACTATGACCATATGTACGGTTTAATCTAAGTTAAATAACTAATTTCACCTCACCTGATAAAGTAAAATAAGCTCCAGGTTGTTGGTGAGGCTATAGAGACTTTAGCCGCTCTATCGTAATAAAATTTTGGAGTCTAAAGAGTACACTGCCATAGCAGCTGACGATTGGGAGAGGTGAAACACTAACAGTGAAACACTAACACCCTCTGAAATTTAACAATCACACCAAGATAAGGGCCTTAGATTTAACTCCATGTACTAATAGGAAGTTAGCTAAATCAATAGCTACAAGCCTTTTTTATGCCACTGAATTAATTTATGCTCGTTTTTACTGCTTTTATGTTTTAAAGACTTAACAACGTGTATATTTATGGGAGATATTTATCGAAATGGTGAAATTAGTTAAGTCATATATTAAAACAAATGTTAAATTGCGAAAAAAAATTGATGAATTTATAAAATAAATAATAAATGAAATAAATTATGAGCAGTCAAAATGATGTTGAGAAATTTAGGCCATTCTTCAACGACTCTGAAGATGTTGACTTCTTACTGAAAGGTTGCCAGCCAGTTTTAACTAACAAAAGTTTCATATTATAGCTATTATTATATATTGCTTTTAAAATGTATGATTGTTCACTATCGTCGGGTGAGATACTAACAAAATTATCGTATAAAAACAGTTTGCTCTAGGGTAGGTGAAACCCCTTAAAACCTATGTAACATTCCTTCTTTAAATATTTAAGAGGTTGTCTATCGATTTGATGTTTCTATAATATTTAAACTGAGAATCCTTTGTCTTCCATGGAAAAGATCAGATCACACAGGCATGGCCTTGCATCCTTTCACCCAATCAGGAGAGGGTAAAGCAAGAGTGTAGTCCTTTGCTTAAGAGAACTTTCCAACAGCACCTCAAAAGTGTATATAGCGTGATGCTAGTTAGACGTCTGTACATAGCGTTTGCTCTTTTCGCCTTTAACCCTGTGCATCTGGGAGCTTGTAACGCTTGGATGGTGGCCTCACCTGCTGGTTTCAGAGCCCTCATATAGCACCTGCCGATGGCCCCCGGTCAAGGTCGCAGACATCAAGTTGGGGAACGCATTTAACCTATCGATTTGTGTCCGACTTGTAGAGGATAGACAAGGAAATGCGACACCTGTGAAGCGATATCGACTGGATGAACTACTCAACACCTATCCAACGAATGAGACGATTACATTTGACGATCTGGTGAGATTTTCAGAGCACATTCAGCCGCAGATGCGTTATCCACAGGTCTGGAAGACCTATCCTCAGGATGTTCCCTACAAGGAGATTGTCCAGGACATCAAAGCCGGTCGACCTATCAGTTACGTAGGTTTTTTATGAAGTCCAAATAATACTTTATATTTATTTCAAATGAAATGAACTATTTATATTTAATTTACAAATGCAACTGACTGGAGACGTACTCTGACACCAATTTTCAATCTAATCGAAGGAAAATTGAGCCCAAATTAATTTAAATAAACATTTATTCGCAAAAAAATAAATTTTCTAATATCTCTTTTTGGAAGTAAAAATGCTTTTCTTAATTAAAAAATTACAGGGGACTTATTAGCAGATAAGTTTTTAATTTATTAAAAAGAAAAGTAATCACAAGTTAAGCTTGTTCTAGATAATCATAATAGTTAAATAAAGCCGTTTGTTATGACAAACATGAAAATTTTGGCAGTGCTAAACATGAGCGTGAAAATTCCGAACCCACTCAGATGGGAAAGGGCTAGTTGGAAATTCACCTCCTGAAACGGCAGGCTAGGCACTTCAATATGATGAGTTATAATCTAATCAGTTCTCAGATTCTGTGTTCCTTCAGGCGCCAGAATACAACTTCCCTTTGCGACTTCTCGCTACGAGTGAAAGCGTTTGTCACGAGGGGTCCAAACACGACCTAGTAATTGTCGTCAAAAATTCGGTGATGGGCTTCGATGCTCGGGAAGAATTCCGGAGACATATCCGAGACCAGAGGAGGCGGTACCCGCGTCTCAACGTCGGCTACGTCTTCAGCGTCGGGGTTCCACGGAATCACAGTGGAAGACATTTCGATCGTCACGGTACTCCGATGAACCTCAACAGTCCTGCAGGCGATCAACTAGAGGCTTTCGAGGGGAAGGCAGATGAAGTCCTGAAGAAAATCAGGGAAGAGATCGAAGCCCATGACGACATTGTCCTCGCCGATTACGAAGACACCTACTACAATCTGACACTGAAGACAATCACCAATTACCGCTGGATGTCTGCATTTTGCGGGAGTGAGAACGTGCGGCTCTTCATGACCATCGACGATGATCATCGGGTGAACCTCTCCATGGTGGAGGAATTCTTGCAACGTGTTCCAGAGACGAAACGAAACTACTCCGAGTTTGGATGGGTTGGCAAAGGAGACGGGGCCAAACGCTCTCCGTCGTCGAAGATGTACCTCTCGAGGAGAGAGGTTCCTTGGGACAAAATGGCAACGTACTTGTGGGGCTTCGCCCATCTGATTGGACCAGGTGTGGTTGATGACATAGCCATCGCCTCAGCCTTCACGAAGAACGACATTGCACTGGAGGATGTGTACCTGGGCCTGATCTACCAACGTTTCGGAATCGAGTTGATTTGGGAGTCGTCCATGTACCCCGAACTGTTTGAGCCCTCGCACCCTCCAATCATGGTGGCTGGGAAGAACTTCTTCAAGAGGTACGGATTGCCTTGAAACGCTCTGTAAAACCGAGGTTTTTGTACAAAAAGCTCCGTATTTTTCGCTAAAACATCCCCTTTTTGCCTCTCTATTTGCCGTGAGTCACTCGGTAAATCCAAAAGCTTGTGATAATCAACACTGCTGATCCAATGTCAGATCAATGAGGCATGAAGAGTATCTTTTACATATGGCCTGAAACCTGCTTCTTTAACCTAGATGTTAGCCAATTACGAGTTCAATTTTACAGTCGTGCAAAACGAGCATTTTATTACTTATAGACAATTTCAATTAGAACACCTATGCGCAAATCGTTTTATGTATTTCTTCTCGTTTTCAAAGTACCTGTGAATTATGTAAATCATCGAAATCAATCAGTTTAATTAAATGAGAATTACTTTGCAAATTTTAGCATTTCACAACGTCGCTTTGTACCTAAAGCAAATTTTTTTGCATTAGGTCAACTTAGAAATTCTGCTTTTAAGGGGTAGCCTAAACAATTTGTCCTATTCGGGTTAAATCCTCCGATTATTCCGTTATTTTCTGCCAGAATTGGTTTCTGTGAATTGTCGTAAGCACCAAATTACTTTATACCACGGCTTTAATAAAAATTCGATTTCAAAAAATCAAAACACGGGTTGATTTAAATCCCCCTGATCAATAACTCATTCTTTTATATTAATCATTTAATTTCGAAACAGATTGGAGGAAGTGACTGCACCTTCCACTGTGTGTCACCTGCAGTTCCTTTCCATATCTTTAGTGACCACGAGGTTAGCAGCCGTACATTGAATCATCAGCCGTTGTGTGGTGAATGTCATTGCTACCTTGTCTTAAATAGATTGTCTAAACGTCACTTATGCACTTCTTGCGGGGCACATATTCCAATTAAGGCCTGTTGATTCCTGTGGCTTTGACTGCTACCTCTTTATAGGAAGTGATTTGCTACTTATTAATAAAAAGCAGTGCTTAACGTATCCTCACAAATATATCTACCTTGGAATCGGCTATCGTGTTCTCCCAACATTATGTGAAAACAGGCCGTCTTTTTGAAAGAACGCAAAGAGCAGAGGTAAGATCGGATTATGATCATCAGGAAAGACTAATTGTATAGAAGCATAATATCCACGAAAATTTGTGGCTCTGTTTTTATAATGACATAATCAATATGCTAAGATGCATTTACAGAACCGATTACAAAACTAAATTAGATAAAAATTTACTCAATAAAACTTCGCCATGTCTGAAGGTAAGTAGCAAAAGAAAAATCATGGATGTCACGACATGCTGCTTGCTTTGTTTTGCTAGAGTATTGATAAAAATGTACAATGACCTTGCAGATTGTGTAACCATGCAAATGAGTGAGGCAATACTGAAGGTCACTTTGGCATTCTTTATGAATTTGCCCAGACAAAATTTGAATGGATGGCCTGTGGCCCTGAAGACAAACTTCATTATGAAAAGAGAAAAATAATATAACATACTTTCATAAAGCTAAATTTAATTGTTTCTTTATTTATTGTTAATTAAAATCTATTTCATCTTTTTATTCAACTGTGAACATTGCGGAAATTCAATTCCTCATTAACAACAAGTTCAGTCATTCTAGCCAAACAATATTCATTTCTTCCTTGAGAATGCTTAAGAAGATTATTACATTTATTGTTAAGTTTTTTACCAATAACCCCAGTGCCAGAAAAGAGGTGAACAAAAAACACGGTAAGTCTAGACCTACAAATTGCGCTTGCATTCCCTTTACTCTTCATTTATTTGAACTGTTGGTTAATTTTTGATTTAAAGTATGAAATAATGCTGTAAAGGGATCACAGATAATCGGAAAAATTAACTAAATTCTTGGGAATTCCGCAATTTCTTTGACTCACTTCCGTATGCAGTCCTACGAAATAAAGCCTACTACAACTATGCCTCTAGCATTTCTTAATGTAAGCTTAAACTCTCACTTTTCTCATAAAACAACACACCTCCGACCTAACAAGTTTATTCATGGAAATAAATTTGTCAACGAAAGGCATAAGTGTTTAAATCAGGGTCGCATGAGCGCTAAATGCAAACATTGGAGGTCAAATCTGCTCAATAAAAGAGCATCTTGTTGGTTAATGAGAATCATTAGGGCAGTTCAAATCTTGTTGAGGTTGAAAAAAGTATTTAAAGACGGAGGGCTCATAAAAGGCTCTTCAAGCACAGGATGTACCATGCTGCCGATGGGGCGTTCTCGTTTGCCAATGCTCGAGGCACCGACTCCATCAGGACCAATGAAGGCGTGTGAACTTCCATCTGTAGAAGTGAGTGGACTGTGTAAGGTGCTACACGCTAAGAGGTTTTTGAGGCGTGCCTATTGTATTGTGACCGACGCTGGGAATGAATTTGTGACAAAATGACTGAGTAACTTTCTGCATCGTCGACGTCATTATCGTCCTCGTTGTCGACAAGCTCGTCCCGAGGAAATCCGTCAAGTCTAGCATTCCAGACTGCCACCTTTACGAAGGAGATTTTATAAGACTGCTTATAGTTACTTAAAAAAGGATACTTAGAGGCCGACGATAAAGCTCGTGACATTTTATCATAAACAAGGGTGAAGGTTGGTATGGATGAAAATATAATAAAAATTTTAACCCATTATCAAATGTGGATTTAATTTTGATAGTAAAATCATATAAGATCTTTTTATTGTACCTCCGAGGATAAATTCTTAATTTGTCAGTCATGGAGACACTCAGTAATATGCATTTGCTGGCTGGTTAGGTCAACTACGAGCCAATTCAACACAAACTGATGATTTGAGTTTCTTGATGTGTGTAACACTGATGAAAAAATACATAAATTTAAACAAAATATTTTTCCCCTTCAACACCAACAGGTTTGAGAACTGAATAGAACTTTCATTGAATTTATGATATTTATACAATCAGGAACTTCCGCATAATAATCTACTAGGAGATGCAAAAATAATTTAATGTAAGCAAATGCGCATGCAACATGCCTAGTTTGAGGTAGAGAGATTCTGTAATATGTTATAAGCTCTTAAGGACCTTTTAGAAATCAGCCGTCCGCTGACATTTCGTTGTCTGTGAGTACATCACAACCTTGCTCGCTATGATGTTCTAAATCTCGCAACCAATGAGCACCTCTCATGAGATGCCTGTTTACATACCTACCACTGCAATAGGCTCCCGTTTCAGGCACAGTTGACAGGCTTTAACTCTATATGTTGCAAACAAATCTTCATTGAGAATCTGTTATCAATCACTTAGTAGCTAAGTACGCCGATAGGCTAGTTCCACTCCAATCCAGTTTAAGACTTTCGACCGTTCCATTGCTACTGAAAGTGAGTTTCACAGTCGAAAGCACAATTTACGATCTTCGCTTTCATAACTTAATACACTCCGCAATTTGCGCATTTACAAAATGGAACATACTGCAACACACTAATAGAGCACAGTATATGTGCTATACCCGAAGAAGGCAACACATATACAACAATGTTCACCGCAATGCTTGCAATTCTTCTGCTTAAATTGACTTCGAATTCACGTAAGATACGCCCAATGAGTCCATTTTATCTAATTTAAATATTCCTTATTTAAACTGGGTGTTGAAAAGAACTGTTTAAATGACTTATAAAAAGTAATAGAAAACTCGGCAGCATGCCTGACGTTTTGCCGAAGACAGTGGATTGCTTGCGAGCCGGGGCTGCACCAGTGCTGTCAGGGTTTGCGCTGCCTTCCGTACATAACCAACTGGACCGACGACTACTACGCGTACTGTCAATGAAACCCATCTTTAGAATGCATTCTATGCCTTAAATAAATAACAACACACTGTAGCAGATAAGGCCTTTTTACGATCAGTTCAAATTCGCAGCCTCAATTGGACGAAGACGATGCGTGATTTCCATATCCATACATGAGGTTAATGAATATTTTGTACTTTGATTATTGCGCTGTCAGGGACATTGCGGAAACACGGGATGAATTAGTTTTTGGTTGAATTTAGTACATCCGATTTTCCTTCTCATGTTTTTGAAACTTTTGGAACTTGAAAAGCCGCTTTAGTTGATGTAATAGTTGCGTTATTTGTAGATGCAGCTTTGTACATGAAAATTATCACGATTTCTGTCTGCCTGAGGTCTCTATGTATCCAATGGAGCAACTCAGAAAATATAATTAATTGATGGGAAGCATTTGTGGTTTTACCCCATTGTAAAACCAGAAACAGAACCATTTTTGAGCCTCTTAAATGAATCCATGGAAAAAATTTACTGAGCATTTAAAATATTACTAAAACCAACGAGTGGATCAGTCGAATTATTATAAAACGGTTTATATAATGCCGCCACGTCAGCCACTACGTGAACAAATATTCATTAAAACAACTTAAAGCATACAAGAATTGCCCTTATGAGGCGCTGACTATAAAACGAAATTCTAAAGGCCCAAAACGGCATTTAAAAGTAATTGGGTGAACTATACAAATTTAATAAAAAAAGTTTGAAAATTTGTAAGCAGCTCCAACAATTTCAAACTATTGACGACAGCTTGATAAGAAGGTACTTACAAATCTAGAAAACGAGTTATTTGAAATCCAGTATTTTTGCATCTGGAAACTTCAGACAAACGTTTTGTTTCTAACGGCAAATTATTTGTTTAATCATGCAAATTAATCCGTTACATCAAATTCTCATCTTAAAAGGTGACAAAAGTCTGAGAGAATAAGAACATGACCAACAACCGTAATGCGGCGTACTGGGTACCTCTCAACTACTTATAAAAAACGGCTTTGAACATCTGAATTTTGATTTTAATTACCGAATTAACAACTTTTTCGAATATACCGATAGTCACATTTGAGAAAAGAGCAGCTAATATCGCTCTGATCAGTCCTTTAATTCATTAAGACTTTCCACCGAGTCCTAATTTTAAATATTATTTCCTTGTGTTTATATCATGCAAGGACATACAACAGCATAGATATTCACCACACGACCCTCAGCTTCTAGGGATCGGAAAACTGTCACGGGTTGGAAGTATTGCAGATCAAACCTTTTGGAAGTATTTAATGTCTGATTGAAGTTGACAATCTAATCAGAGAGGAAATGATACTTAAAGCTAAAGTTGTGGACTTTAACTAGAGTCGATAGGACAGGAAAACATAATTTTTGTCATTGATTCTATTCCGGATCAAGTACCCGGAGTAATATAAAGGGTTTTCGAGACGAGATGTATATTTGTGTAAAGGCAAAAAGTTCGATGTTTCCTTTGGACACACGTATGGGTGCCAGAAATGCCATGTGTAATCTGGAGAAAACGGTCAGATATGATTCCGTTAAGTTGATTACTAACACCAACACTTGGACAGCACTTGGACACCTAGAATCCTGGTTTTTTTCCATTGGGAAATCAATCCCACACGGGAGGAGAGATGTTCCTCTTGATACGCTGTGCTGGTGCATCAAAAGCACGAGACTCTGTGCCAATGGTGCCATTCAGTACAATTTGGTAATCATAGGTGTCCCCAGTGATGGAGTGGGCTATCAATTAGCCAGGATGAACAAAAATGACGGGGATCCGGAGACACCGGGATTCCCCTCCATCCGTGGGTTCCATCATTTCATTTTCACACAAGCAAATACTTCAATAACCTAGTATCAGTCCCTAATACCCCTCATAAACCACACCAAGATAAATCCCTTCGGCTCTTTCGGCCTTATATCTTAAAGTTGTGTATTTATGTGCTTTGATGGTGGGTTCGATAGCAAAATCGATTTTAGATGGAGTCTACAGGGTGGAGAATGCAGAGGAGGTGGCAGAGACGCTCTTCCCGATTCAGCCAATCACTTTCAACGATGCAATTCTCTTCATTGGCGGAATAAAAGGAAAGCCCATTCCCTCATCGTGGGAGCCGTCAACTATCAAGTTCATGGGGCCTGATGGTGACTGGTAGGTTTTAAGCTCATCTGGTCCCCCCTGGGGTCACCTTTGCACAATCCCTTTCGAGAATGTTAATTGTCCTCCCCTTGTGAATATTTAGTCACTACAAATGCAATTCCATCAATTAATAATTTTAACCTACAGGGTAGAGACATCTTCGAACAATTTTTGGATCACTTTCATTAGCACTTACACCAGATGACCTCCCTAATAACGTCACCGATGAATAGATTCGAGGGCTTGATTCAACCACTAGATGATGCTGCTGCTGCCACATCGCTAATCATCGACGGGTGTTTGACTTTTCAGTCTGGTTCGGATGTCGACCGTGAATAGAGTTGAGACGAATGCGTCGAGCGAGGCTTGTCGACGTCGTTGGCATATTGCCGGGAGTCGGACCGGAGGCCGATAAGTACGTCATTTTGGGCAACCATCGCGACGCTTGGATTCAGGGCGCTAGCGACCCTCACTCCGGAACCGTTGTTCTACAGGGCGTGGCCTACCTTCTCGGTTTGGCCCACAGATAAGGCGAGTTGGCTTTGACAACACGATGCTCCACTTGGTATCTCCCTCAGTAACAGCACAATTGAGTTAACATCGTTATTGCAGTCTAGCGTGTTTGCGATGCATTGAACAGCTTCAACTAGAATGCCTAAATGTGCATTGCAAATGCCAAATGCAGTTGGTTTTCAGGAAATTATATCATCATCGCAATCAAACAATACTCTTCAGCAAAACACTGACTTCACATATTGCCAATAGAAAGGCTCATTGCAAAAATGTTTTAATTCTATCGAAGAACAAATAACTTCCTATTATTTCTTTTACGCGGAGTCTAAGATATTTCTCGACATTGCCATGGCATGCAAAATAGACCGTGGCAAGTTGATTATCTGGTGATTGGCTGCCGATATCTGGTTTGTCTTTCTCCTAATGTGTGATAGACAATGTGACAGAATTCCCAATTCAAGTTGGTGGCTCCCCGCGATATTATTTTGAAATCAACTTAACTGCACAGCAAATCCAACCAAGCCACTGTTATACCTCTGCTTAAGTATGTCAAGAAGTAATTCTGATGCCGTTCAAGTATGACTGGGTGTCCGTTAGTGCTGCTCAATTCTTGTGGTCACAACAGCTTGGTGGAATCCATTGAAGGCCCCCACCTCAAGTCGCCTGATTGTGGCCACTATGAACGTTGAACAGCTACTTAGAACACCTCATTTTAATCACTGGTGAGATCGACCATTCGTGTGGGTGCTCTAGTAATCACCCGTCGTTGTAGTGAACTTAACTTCTTTAATACACAAGAATAGCACCACGCAATTGTAGCCCCGGTTACGAGTGAATGAGTTTCTGGACCTACGACAGCAGCCACAGTAGGCATGACTCATCAAAGGCGCTATCAAATCAGCAATAGTGATCAGTGTGATTCCGACGTTCGATTGAGAAAGCACCCTAGTCATCAACTTGTTTTAGGTCAGATATGAGCAGTAACGGCTGGATTAATTGCTATGGTTCGCTTCCGCACTGACAGGTTGGAGCCCGAGACGAAGCATCGTGATAACAAGCTGGGACGCTGAGGAGGTCGGCCTCATAGGATCCACGGAATTCACTGAGCTCTTTCGCGAGGAACTTCTCTCCAAGGCCATTGTCTACTTCAATCAAGACTGTCCAGTCAAAGGCAACGCCACCTTCAATCTTCAGGCCAATGAGTTTCTTGAAGACGCACTTAGGGATAGCATAGAGGCAGTTGGTGAACCCTGTGACCCAAAGGAGAGAGACGTCTACGGGCGTTATAGCAGCAGCAGATCAAGTCTTCAAAGTAGGTAAAAAGAGAAATGCATGAATTACTGAGTCTATTTTTCATTTACTAGCGCCATCCCAGTTGGTGGATCTGCTGGTCGCGTTCCATTCAGATATCAACTGGGAATACCATCGACAAACCCCGAATTCAGACCTGTAGGTCCTATCTTAAGCAATTAAAAATGCACTATTTGCATTGCCTCTCAACCATAGATCGTAGGTCGTGCAATTTCAACTGGAAGATATGGGGGAAGAAAATGGAGATATTTGGAAAAGGAATAAACCGTTTTTTGTTTGTCCAGAATCCACCGTTGTTTAAGGCTCCGCTCTACCATACGGCGTACGATTCCGTGGAAATGGCCGTCAAATTCACAGATCCACCCTGCAAATCCGATGGCAGCCTATTGCCACTCCATCGATTCCTTATTCGCTACCACCTCCACCTTCTACTCAAATTTTCCTCATCCACTCAACTACCAATCAACGAGCTCTCGAAAGCTCAGACACTGCAAGACTCTTGGTCCGATATCCGCGATTCAAACAAGTTGGTTTTTGAGGACCTTAAACAGCGTTTCGCCATTGACCCCTGTACGAAATTCCACCTCTATTTAATTACTGTTTACTCTCGCTGCATTAAGCTACTCTTAGCCCATTATAAGGTCACATAGGACATGTCGCAAAAGTCAGAGATAACAGACGATCCGTTATTTATTTTTACCAACGTGCATCAAACTGCTGAGCAGAAATAGATATTACCGAATCCCACATCGTTCTAAAGTATTTCTGAACAATTGAAAACAACTCCTTATTTTTAAACAGAGGATATCGCTATCTATACTGTTTCCATTAAGGCAAAGTGACCCGGAAAATCTACGAATTTCAGACTGCCACGGAAGAATTCGAGGGATATCGCTATACAAGGTAAGTCTCTCTAAGACGGCTTATTTTAGCTTCACTCCATTTTGACAACTAAACTGCCATTACCTTACAGGGGATGCAATCATATAATGAATGATATTCTCGCTCCACTGCCACGATATTTCATCACTCATGTGGGTTCTGCCTTCCCGCATCACGTTTCGGTTGACGCCACCTACACAGACACACATCGGGAGAGCTACCTGTCAAGGATTCGAAAGATTCTGCAAAAGATCACCGACTCTGAGGGCAATTATAACGAAGACCTCGTGAGAGCTCTCAAAGTGGAACTTTCCGCCCTAGTTACCTCACTCACAGGCGCCACGATCCTCCTCAAAGGGGGTCTTTTCGGATCCCTTGATTCTATGCACCGCTATCTTTGCCCTCAGAACTAATTAAGTCCTAGGCAGAAAACCGCCGATTTTCGTTGACTCACAAGCATTGATTTGAGTTACTTTGACCAATTAAAAGAGCGCTGATTTATGACCCAACTCCTTTCGTTTAATCAGAAGTAATCATGCGGGTGATGTGTTGATCCTCTAAGGTGCAACTTTGTATTAGTGGACTCATTAGTGACCTTATTCTACGTAAGCGGTGTCCTGCAAGCTCTATCATTAACCTGCGATTTCACTGCTGTGATTGAGATCAGTGATTAGAAATCGAATTGTGTGATTACATAAAAAGACACAGATCCAATGTGAAATAAAAAATGTTTTTGGTAATCTCTTAAATCATTCACTTAGAGTTTTGTAGCTATAAGCCTGACCAACACTAAAAATGACCATACAAATGAAAGCCTTTATCGTGTAGTGCTAACCAATGCAATCACTCTGTGAAACTTCTTGCATTGATCTCTAGACTTAGCACTTGGTTGATTTATCAGATGTGTCAGAGTTGTTGAAAAGTCCAAACCCCTACTTGTGAATTAAATAGAACATGTCTCCGTATTAGTAACAATATGCTATAATTTATAGTGATATCATACTAAATAATAGTATAATAACATATCAATAGCATAACCTCTTATTATAAAATAAATGGAGTAAATTCAATTCAATTGCAGTGGTTCGTGTTACCCATCAAAAAATTGGGAGTATTTTTGACGGTTTTCCTTGAGAACTGTGAAACCAATGCGACTGCATGAAGTGAAGGATTGAAACTGACACAAGGAGTCCGCGGTAGCTAGAAGAAAGCGACACTAATTCAGAGGATCTGATTGCGCTTGCGTAGCAGCAGATTACTGGGAAAGTGTGCCAAGTGTGCAGAGCAAAGTGTAGGAATCCCTTCCATCGAATTCAGGTGCTACTTTGTTCTGAATTCGGGACGGGTGATTCGGGGGTTCCTGGTTAGTGGTGCGAC
Organism: Anomotaenia brevis; assembly: GCA_030710315.1. Classification (NCBI taxonomy): domain Eukaryota; kingdom Metazoa; phylum Platyhelminthes; class Cestoda; order Cyclophyllidea; family Dilepididae; genus Anomotaenia; species Anomotaenia brevis. The sequence goes on from JAUOZQ010000312.1 coordinate 17,972, forward strand.
GATTCTCCCAGGTAACCTCGGAGCCACTACAAGCATATTGGCACAATTCAAGGTGGAGCTATTTCAAAGATCATGATTAAATGCGGTGCACGCAACCTCTCTCGTTTTCCTTTCTCAAATAAGCCGAAATGGGATATAGCCTTATGAAACACTTCGATATGAAATCTCGCAACTTACTACAATACGTCAAACAATTTCTGCCACTTAAGGCTCTGGAAGGAGTCCAAATTAAATAGCTCTTCAAGCTCAACAATTCGCATTTAGCTATAAATGAAAGGCATTCTGAAATCTAATCCAGAACAGCGATCAAAGCAAATTAATATCGACTGTCGCCCTCCAACGAATCAGAGAGGCGTCTCGACCTCTGCAAATTCTCTAGCGTTTTAAGCACTGTGTCGTCTCCAGTTAAGTTCTGGTTTATGATAATCTTCACATGATCAGTGGCTCCTGATTTAATTGAAATCTCAAAGTGAGAATCGATGAGCTTCGAAGTGAAGCAGCCAAAATACGTTTAAATCCACGGAACAATGAAATACTTCTCGAGGGCAAATCTTATCTCTCGTCCTCTCTTATTAGTATTTCTGTGCAAATTGCAAGTGATACCGACGAGAATCTTACACTTATTGTCAACGTTCAAAGATGCATCACCACAGTAGATCTCCCGGCGGCTCCCGCGGACTACCCAACCGGAGATTTCCTCATTTCCACTTGCATACAGGGTTGCACGTACTTATTGACTTGGGTTGACCGGTTCACCCGTTGGCCGAAACCAGCCCCACTCTAAGATGTTCTCCCACGCAGAAAACGTGGTCCGAGCTTCCTTACTCCACTGGGTTGCTAAGTTCGGTGTTCTGAGAATAATAACTAATCATAAGATGACTACGCAGCGCTTATGAGCTGCGCTGATGTGGATACTGGTTTCAAGGACATTACGCTAACGACACGAAACAAACACAAATGGCAATTTGTGTCACAATTTGTCACAATTAGTCACTAGAATAAGTTACACAACTCCGTTCCGCAGCGTGCAACAACACCTCATCCATTACGTGCTAGTTGTTTCTCCAATACAAGTTTACTCTTCCATCCTCGGTTTTCTTTTACCTGGAATCACTTTAAAACAACCTTACAAATACTGTTGTGGATTATTGGAAACTGATAGCCACATATCAATTTGGGTAGTAAGCAAATATTAATTGAAAATTTAAAATGCCTTTTTTGTATATCAATTTATGATCAATGACACGTTATCGTTTAAACTTTATTAATTATTGTTAGGGCCGATTTATGTGTTCCTGCTTAGCATTGCAGCTGCAGGGCCACTATAGGAGCATTAATACAAACTAATTGGTGTGTGTGTGATTAAGGCAGCCATCCAAAACGGCAACAACATATTCTTTTAATATACCTAAAATTCAGTGGAGTAATAGTAACATAGAAGACGTAAATAGAAAATGTGAGACGATTTGAGCCAATAAGTCTCGTTTCAAACTATCAGCAGGAATCAGCAAACTTGACTGTGCACAGCATCCATCTTCATTTGAAGGGCGCATTAAAACATTAGCGAAATTTTTTTCAGTAAAAGCCGGAAAATTGCCAAGTTGAAACAGTGCAAAAGTGTCCCAACTATTCAGTAAGTACCATCTTACCGTTAGCAACGATTAAGTGGCCACGTCTGCAATTAATCCAAATATAATGCTGGCATCCACCGATTAATGGATTGGGCCACTCTCGGCTACACATCAAGGAACGTCCAAAGTCATCAGCTTTTCTCCTCAAAACTTGACACCGAATGAAGCCACCCACTCTGCCTCCCCTCCCCCTCCCCCTAGATCTTAACCCAGCGATGCCACTTTAAAAAAAATCGGTTGCAACGTATTCTAGACAGACTGGAATTCTATTAGTGCCTCATTCCAAACTGTGCTGAGATCGTTTACCCACTCACTGAACTGCTTCGACTACCGAAAAGTAATTTTGCGGTGACGGTCGAAACCTCCGAAGCCTCAGAAGCAGTTTCCAAAGTAAAAGAACAATGCTCTCATTCCGACAACTCTGCTATTCTCTCCAAAGAGCGACACGAGACATTCTCAGATCAACGAATTGATGCTGCACTCAATCAGTGGGTTGATGGATCTTGGCAGACACTTTCCTTCTTCCCCAGCAAGCTAAACCACAGCCAGCAGACGCGCTACAGCACCTTCGTTCAGTCGTGAACTCCTGGCGAGATTTCTTTCGTGATGCGCGCGCTACTTCAGACACCTGTTGGAATGATATGCAGGACTTCACGGTGTACACCTACCACAAACCTCTGATGTATGCCCTCAAGGCGTCCTCTGACAAGTGTAATCTCAGAGAAATCGCCCAGCTCAACTACATCTTTCTCACAGTTCAAGTCCGATAATCGGTATTTGGAAGGGAGCAGAAATCGCGTCGCCGACGTTCTTTCTCGTGCCGTAGGAAATTCTCTCACCTTGGGATGCGGAACCGACATGAAGCATATGGCCAGGTAGCATGACTAATGTAACTGTGAATCCTGAGTTGAATTTTTCAATCAACCGCTTCGTCGGCTGCCTATATCGAGTGAGTAAAAGCGTCGTAGTTTTCGAAGGTGCATCCTCACAGGGTGAGTTGAAGTTTTATAAGGAGGCTAGTGTTGAATCCAGATGCTAACGCTGGATCCCTAACGCTCTGATTGGCTCGAGTGATTAGAGGAGGTAGCAGCCAGAAATGGATTTCCACGTGTGACAGCACTCTATGCAAAATTCAAACCCACTGTGCACCAATGTGCACAAGTGTAACCGAAAAGGCCACCACAAGAAAGGTGTTTGTGATCAAAGCAAAAGAATGAGCCACACTTCGAGCCATCAAACGCCACGCAAGGAAAAGCAGTCAAATTGCAAATGGTCGCCTACGTGCGAGTCCACAGGTAACGGAGAACAGCGGCGATTCGCCCGCCCCTGTAGTCATGTAACCATGGTGACAAATATCACCTTTGTATGGATAGGGCTCAGATATCATGATTATATAGAAATGCCTGCCTGGATTAAACTAAACTCGGACGACCGAGACTGGAGGACCCAAGAACCTACTTCTCCAGTACTTGAGGCGATCCAATACCACTTTATGGCCCATACTTTGTCAGAGGAGCGTTAATAATAAGTCGTGCAAATCGACTCAGTCAGGAACTCAAAAGTACACGTTATGGTAGTTTGAGGATACAGCTGACAATCGTCACACGCACACACCTTCCACTCTCCTCGTGGAGACAAGGGACAAGGCTGCCGCAGTCGCTCAATCAAAAATGCTTGTTTTCGGAGAATCGGTAGATAATTCAATGCATTACGTAGAAACGCATTTGAAAAATCAATAACCCTCACCTTTCCCACGCGTCATCAGCCAAAGAGGAAGCATAGATGAGACTATCGCCAATAGGTATTGCGGACACCTTAATTGCGGTCCTTCGACACTTATTCTTTCTGATGGATCCCTGCCTCTTATTGTATTCTCTTCCTTGCAGCCTACAATGAAAACGTGTGCCTGGTGCAATTCCATGAAACAAACGTCGCAACCCAATCCTCCCGAATCTCCAACGCCACCTCTGCACCTCCACGAACATGGGTTAGTAGTCTTTGCTATGGATGTTTTCAACTCTGCAGACACGAGAGATGGAGAAATAGTGTAGGACGCTCTTTTGTGACAATCGCAGCCTCAATTCTCCGAGGTGCTTTTAGTTTTTCTAGGGACGATGGTGGCTAACATCGGCTTCGTACTTGACTATCTAAAATCGACCCTAAAAACTCCTTGGTACAGGATACTGGGCTGGATCCTGTAGGTGATGTTTGGGCACTGCAGTGATTACAGGAGCCGTGATTTTGCGAGCCTCTCTTGGACGCAATTCTATTTAGTTAGGCTCAGGCGGTCTATGTAAGAGAGCAACTTTGATTTTCTGTCAGTTCTGTGCTGCTGGCACTCATTACATTGAGACAGTGCCTCTTGAAACGCCGCCAAGCATTCGGAGGAGGCAGTTTCTGTCACACTAGCGCCTGCTGCCATACGAGCACCAACAAATCGGTCTCTTTGGAAGTCCTAGGGGTCTGACATTTCTAATACTCCCCCTTTCTGGGAGTATTAGAGCCCTGATAACCAGGAACACCTCTTGGACTGAGTGTTGGCTTATCATTAATTAAGGTCGACCAAATAAAAATAACTCATGAACGCTAGCATTCAAACAACTTTTCAAATAAACACTCTGGGATGGACGTCTTCCCTCCTCTCTCCGGTTTTGAGAATCTCCATCTCATCTTGGGTAACTGCTCCATCTAGGGAAGGAATCTTAGAGTAGTTGTGCGTTTTTCCTTTCGTAGACATTCCTTTCTTTGCACCTTCATCGGTTGAGAAATATGCATGTAGGTAAATTCGCTTAGTGAAAGTACGTAGGATGTGCATATAACTACCCAATTTACTTTATATCTACTGCTAATAATTGCAAGTAGAAACTTGTTGCTTTTAATCCCGATGGTAAAAGCCCACAATCTGTGTTATTAAATCAACCTAATGGCGGCCTGACTAAACCCTCAATTTTCATCGCCAGCTCAGAGTGACGTCAGCTATTCAAACGCGACAAACTGGATTCTGGACAGCGATCAAGAGCACACATCTCCTCCTCTGCCCCTGTTAGTGGGTACTTTTGTGGGGTAGTTGACCCACCTTGGAGAAAACCCCCAAATGTGGTCTATTCAGCACAAACTGCGCCAAGCAACCCGAATTGCTCGTTTTGAAGTAATTCACTAAAATGTTTGAACATGGCAGTGTGATGAATGAATTTTCAATTAACCAGATATCTTTCCTACTCTTCTGATTTATTTTGCATTTACTGATTTTGACAACAGACAAAAATCTACTTATTTTCTTATAAAAGGCATTTTTATAACATCATTTTTATCACAAGGGTAAAACAGTAAAGTCGACTATCCGCTGAATCGATTAGAGGGCTTGGCTGCGCAATGGCGAGTAAGCAGTCTAATAAATGAATGAATGTTGATAGCAACAGATTTGCTTGTCTAAAATATCTGAATGCTTTCGGAAAAGCGTTTTTTTATGAAAATTGGCTTAGTTAAGAGCAAGCCAAGTGTAGAAGGCCACGATCAGCTGATTAAGTCAATGTGTCCTAACGATTGACTCCCAAGTGCCTTCAATCTGCGATTTTGTGCCAAAATGGTACCTAAAGTAATGTCGATCGTAACTGCTATACCCCCTCTGCCCCCTTAATATGGGCAAACAATCGGGAATTCAACACAAGGCTTCCTCCAGCGCAGCCAAAGATGCCTATCCCAAAACCAAGAACCAAGCTCATGGCAAATAGCACCTCGCACTTTTGCAGACTTCCGCCATTGACGGCAGCAGCAACTCCTAAAATGCTGCTGAACAAACGAAACAAGGGTACTATGGCCGGTTTGAACTCCATCCCGTGGAGCCAAATCGAAGTTTGCGGACATCAGCATGTCAGAGGGTGGATCCGCCTAAATCTGACACTTTCAATTGCGGTTTAGTATGTCCTCCTCTCTGCGAACGCCCTGATAAACCTCCAGTTTGGGCCTAACTTCACCGACCGCTTTTCCGATTACGGGAAAAACTGCTTAGTTCTTCACAGCCGAAGGAGCGGCACAATGTTCCAACTGAATGTAGGCTGATCTGGTCAAAGTGGCGAGAAGGCCCCGAGTTGTAGTAAATTTATTTAGTTTTCTGAGTGCAGTACGTTTGATTCTGGGACATGACTGCTACATGAATCGCATCTTAGCCTACCGAATCATAACACTTGGCAAGATGTTGTCATCGTGACGACGAGATTGACACAAATTGTAGGTATTGTTGAAAATGTTATTGTAGTTAATAAATTACTCGAGCATTTTAATAAAAAGGCCACTTTTGTCTGAAAATCACGTAAACATTCCTAGGCCTGCCTATATATCATTTCACTACAAATCTAGTGTAATTTGGTGCTTTATCATATGTCCAATCGCAATCCTTTGCTACGCACAGAACTGTAAGTACTGTTCTGTAGCCATTTTATGGAAATTCAAATCGAATTACCGATAACTGCTTAAAATTATTAAGTCAACTTTATTGATAATTTGTTTCGCATTGAAAACTTACTTTTATTTAAAAGCCTGTTGCCAAATAATCGTGTTTTAATATAATTAAACAAATTGCAAACATAAGTTAGCTATCAAGATTTACCTACTCCACCTATTCTCAAGTAGATTTTGATTTGCACTAATCTGAGTTCGAATAAGATAGTTCGGCAAAAAGGGACAAAAGCATTTCAGAAAGCAAATCCATCATGAGCAAGCACCTTGCAGCCGAAATTTCAGATGACATTTTAATTTTTTTAATAAATGATCATAAATTGTTAATATGTGTTTATTTACTTATTTGTAATAAGTTATATTGAATTAATTTTGACATATTTATAGTAAGTGCAGCATAACTTACAAATCAAAACAACGGGTATCAGAAGGTGCGCTTCGTTTTTAGGGTTTGTCAACATCTGATAAATCCATTTAGAATGTGAAATGTTCCCATTGCCAATTCCGCATTTTTTATGCATTCCTATAGTGTGCATTACCTCACTACCTGCAACCAAATCATTGAATGCGGCCGACCAAATTGACATACATATATATTGCAACAACCTACACATTTTGTTCAGGTAAACTACCCATATTGTTATTTTGTAGTAGTTTGCAACATTTTGGTCATGTAAATGATAAATTCGACTAACCTAAACTCATACAGCAGAAATACTGGTATGTATTCTTGTGAAAAAACAAGGAATATAAAATTTACGACATGAAACTGACAGGGCAACAAGTTATTTTTTCTAATCTGAGGAATTCAATATAAAATTAAATTAAAACAAAATTCAATAGTGGAGAGGCTGAGGAAACCACTTCAAGTGGTGTATTCCTTTACTATTTTTTAGATGTACTTTTTATGCTGTTGCCTTTTTCTTCACTAGACTAATTCCGTCATCCTGGCTGCGCTGGATTAGCGTAAGTAGTCGCCGCGCATGTCCGGTCCGCAAGAACCATAGGTATTTGAGCACTAATCACCATGTTTCTCACAGCCAATGTGATTAATGTTGGTGATGGCGTTAGGCCGAAAACTTATTTCTATATATATTGTTTGAGTAAATTTAAAACATCCATAACGTTTCTGTACAATAAATCATCAAAGGAGCACTTTGCGATTTCCCTGATAACCGGCAGATTAGTTATTGCTACTTAATATCTTCAACATATAAGAATATGCATTTCATTGCATTGTTCTTTTAAGGATTTTTCTCTTTTAAACTGCAATTCTGCTGATTTAACATTAATTATATTTATGCATTTTTCTTAAACAATTCTTCAGCGTTACGCTTTATTAGATTTACTTATAATAAGCGAAAAAAACATTATTGGAATGACCAAATACCCCTAAAATTTATTCACTTACGGTTTTTTAAACATTTAATTTCTTTTAAGAACATATTCTGATGTCATGGTAGCTATCAAGATTTACTTACCCCACATATTCTCAAGTAGATTTTGATTTGCACTAATCTGAGTTCGATTAAGATAGTACTATTTGATCAAACAATAGAAAAATACTTATTAGTTTGTTTTTAGAACACGTAATAGAGAAAAGGCGGAGAAAACCACGTCAAGTGGTGCTATTTTACTAGTTTACTACGATTTGCCTTTGTTCCCCTAACCCGCCTGGTTATTCACTTGACGGGGTCCGACACCCGGGCTCTGTTGGACTAGCGAAAGACTTCACCGCGCCATGTCCAGCCCGCACGAACCATTTTGTAATGAATGCTTGTGTTTCATTTAATTTGTCAAATTGCTTTTGCATATTCATTCAGGTCTCGCCTCTAAATTGTAAAGCTTAAAATGAATCTACTGCATTAATTTAGGTGGTTAGTAAAACTTGGAGATGGTCTATGTCACTTACAATTATACTTTACTAAAAATTAATTTCTCCACTTCATTTTGAAAGATTTTGAGTTTGTAACAATTTTTCAATTTAACTTCAAATTTACGTCATCATCAGTATTGTAGTATTGTAGCGTTGACACAGGTAACGTATTAGTGGAGATTTCATAGGAAAGGCGGTTTTGCTTCATCGCATGATTTGCACCATCTCCTCCCCCGTTTTTTCCTCAATATTGTCGCTTTATCAAGTTGGACCATTTAGGTTCAGTGTCTCCACCCAACATCCCGGCCAAGCCTAACACTAAATATCAGGTCTCAAGGCATTGCCATTGACATATTATGACAATATGGGTAGTTTTTAAAATGCCAATTTCTAAATTTCCAACTAAATTGACAGTGTACATTTAGACAAAGCATAGCTTTAATTAGTTTTTACTTGTTATGATCACACTAACTATCTAGATTAAGTTTTTTGAAGGCTCTCTTCCATTTTTCTCAAATTGTCAAGGATATTATTTAGATTAAGTCTAAAAGGATAGCATAAGACTGTCCTTATTTTAGTATTAAGACGAAAACGAGAAGATGCATGTGCTAACGATTTTTCGAGTTTTGGAATAACATCGCATATCGGTGAATATGTTAGCGCATGCAGCAACAAAATCACTTTCTCTACCTTAAATACAAATCTGGATTATTTTTAAGTCTAATAATTATGTACGTCTTACGCAAACTGTTTGCCCTCAGGTTCAAACTGAATAATAAATGTATAAAATCTTTTTAAAATATTTGATAATGATCAATTAAAAACTTTTATTCATATACAAGAGCATCAATGTAATTGGATTTTGATCTACAAATGCTAATCGTTAATTTGAATAAATTTAATCGCGGCAGGAATCACCACGGCGAGGACGAACGACAACCTTTGGAACAACACACGGCGGTCTTGATTTATTTGATTTTATTGTGGTTGTTGTTGGAGAAAGGCTGCTCAGCACGACTGTTGCGTTATCAACTTAATTTTATTTACCCATTAAGCGAATCTGTTTGAGCGGATTTATTCAACCGTTGCTCTGCCAACTTTTAAGGCATACCGATGCATTTCTCTGTTATATGAGAATGACAAACTCGAATCGTTCGACCTCGCTAGGAGATAGAGAAGCAATCTGTTTCACCCAAATTATGGTCTTGGTTTAAGGAGTTGTAAATCACAAAGAACTGGAAAAAGGTAATATGGGGAATGTATTAAACAATTCTAATAATTGGACGGTACCAATGTAGATTTAAGAGGTCGTTGATGTCGTGTCGCTTAGAGAGCCACCGAAGATGATTGGCCTGATTAGCTACTCCACAAAAGTCCGGTAGGCAGAATCCGTGGTTCATGCAATAGTCGAAATGGCTTCATTGCATTGTTCTTCGAACCAATCCATGAGTGCCGAAGAGATGGACTTCAAGTAAGGCGCATTAACGTACATTAAGCCGCGTTCATTGCACCTTATTTATGTTAAAAGGCTGAAGAACGGGCTGATATTGATAGTGAGCTGCAATCTGTGGAGTTTTGTGCCTTAACGAAACCGAAAATGCTAATATGAAGCCGAAATCCTTACTCTTTTCGTTTATCTCAAGGTGCTCTTAAGGGACTTTGAAGGGAAATTGGTAGTGATTCGTTGTCCTTTAAGGAAAAGTAACCTTGTTAAGACGCCTCTACCGTTATGTCAATGAACTGTTCACCAATTATAATAGTCGCTTTACTGTTTCGCCCTTTCAGGTAGATTAAAGCTTTAATGTGATTGCAGACGCACAGATTAATCTGCTCAACTAATCACAAGTAGGTCTCCCAAAAGCCCTTCGAAGACTTATTTGCCTTGCTTTAGAAACAGGTTCCAAATTACCGAGATCGATACATATAAAATAAAATAGATTGCACTGTAGAAAATGTACTAACTCAAAATGGACCAAAATCTGTTTCTATTGAGAAACGCGCTTATTTTTTATCTAAAGCATTGTGATGTTCGATTAGATGATTAAAATGTAAAAGTCATAGAGTTGATCAATCTAGCTTGTTATGGAGCGGTAACCACATTTTCTGGTTTTCAAAATCAAGTGATTTGGCAATAGATGTTGCTACTTCTATGTAGGAATGTTGAACACCTAGACTTGTGAATGCAGATGATGTCAGTATATGAGTTTATTGCATTTACCGGCGAGGTCTATTAGCTATTTACATCCAGGATCTGTTAAAATAAAAGGCAGTTTAAGAAATATCCGAATAGAAAAGCCACTCCATGAAATCGCTGTTGAAAGTCAAATTTCTATTCTTTGAAGACAGCCATCGATATCATTGTTATCCCAGTGGTCTTCAGAAGAGTTGTGATGTCATAATACTGTTTTCTGGGATCTAATTTTAAAAAGTGGAATGCCTAGGTGGTAAATTTATATAAAGGTTGTGCGAGGTTTGTAGATTCAGCACTGATCACTTGATTGAAATGGCTTTAGAGGATATCATTTGCAAGTTTTAATGGAACAAGAACCTTACATCATACTTATAACTAAAGGAAATGAAACCAAATCGCATAAGAAGCGTTTGCAACTGTAATGTTCAACTAGTAATTTTACTCGAAAGCAGATTACATAAGACACTTTAGAGTTTGTTTTAAACAGGATGACAATTTGCAGCTTTGATTTATAAAGACGCTTCGAATCAGTCATCAAATTCTACCCGAGAATGGTGTGATTTTATCACTGGTTTGAGAACATCAAATTAACTGGAGTGATTGACTACGAAAACACTTGAAAGAGAAGTCAATTTGCAACGAGAATGAAGAAACCGCAAATTTACATTCAACACAAGACAATGATTGTGGAATATAAAGTATTCGTTTCGTTCACTTGGTTTCGTGTTTTAAAGCCATGGTATATTGATTCCTTAAAACACCCAAATGAAAATAGCTAGTATTAAAGTCCAAAGTAAAATAAGTCAGATTCAGAGAACTAGCCATTTTAAAAGAATATAGAATTGAGCGGGCTGGCTGGACGCGGCTTTTAATCGCATTTGCCCAGTTTGTGGGATCTGTGGAGGTACCAGAGGTCCACGTGTATCTGTAGAATCGCTCAACTCTTACGCGTGCACATCTGCATCCAATTTGCAGTCATGCCAACTTTTGAGGTATTCCAATGGACTTTCAATGAATATCAAAATGACTGATGCACATTGCTCGTCCGCGTGGGAATGCATTGTAGAATACGGTACACATTATTAGCTAATGCTTAAGAAATTGGAAAATCCGATATAAATAAATAGCATTAATTGTAAATTAGACAGCAGGTTTCTTATGTGTTTGTGTTTTGGATTTCCAGCTGCTGTTTAAATCCATAACTTAAGGGACAGTCGGTGATAATTTCGGAAGCAGATGAAGTGCTTATATTATATTCCTTTGAATATTACATTCTTAACATTGACGATAAAGTGGTTTCGAGAGGTCGGAATGACTACTTTGATATTCATTTTATCTACGGGAAGTAAATTGTCTATTTAGAAAATCGATTTTTGATCGTCATTGATATGAGTGAGTATAATTTTTTGTACATTAGTGGATACACAGCCGAACCTAGTGGATAGAATTGTATCGCAGCTAATTTTACATAACGATTCTCATATTAAAGGGCTACTATAAAAATAAAATCAACAAAGGCACAGACTAAACCTTTCTGCTATCACTGAAATCAAAGCATTTTTATTAGAATGCTCCACTGTTGTGAACATCTTTCGAAGAAAGGTAGAGTTAAACAAGTTCATAGATCTGAATCATTCCTAAGAACGCAGCAAGTTGGGATTAGTCATAGGTGAAGTGCAGAAAAACAGGCCTATTATTTGGTAAAATTAGGTTGCCAAATCAAAATTTATTGTTAATTGGTTCTTGCAGAGACTGGCACTTCGTATTCCTCAATCCCATACCAAAAATATAAGAAGTGAGACGCATTAATAGTTAGCACTGCCGCTTATGGGTCTTACTCTCTACACATAGCGTCCTTTTTCTCAAAGAAACTATGTATTGGCAGAGAACGACACCAAGTTTTTCGCTAACCGGGCTCTTATTTACTAATGAATGATTGATATAGCCGCTCAATGCCCTTCCCAACTGATTACTTGCTATTCTCTTCCTTGATTGAGTTAGCTCCATGGGTTGTTAATCGTTGTTTAGAAGGGGAACAAATCTTATCAAAACTCGATTTATTAATTATTGGCGTTGCTGGAATGTTAATAAAAGGGCATCTTTTCCTTAATTAATATTCTAAGATTATTGTAGCATTAAATATTGTTTTTTGCATTGACTTTCCAAATCAGAAATGCCTCAGCTTATCTCGTTTGCAATACGTCTTTTCGATTACTTATGCCTTTTTGACTCTGGATTTAGAGAACTGGAAATCCCCTTAATAAGCACAAATACTAGAAAAAAACACAAACCATTTTAGAATAGGCAAGATAAGTTATGCATTTTTCATTTTCATGTGCACTTGGATATACAAAGATAAAGATATACTATAAAGGAAATCGTAAAGTGATTTTATCGGAATAAAGATAGAGTGTGGCTTGAAGCGTTCATTTGATGATTTTAGATCTGGTTTGGGGGTTTTTAAAATGAAGTGATGAAGCTGTAGCAATATCAGTTTCGATTTATGAGTCGAAGCATGACGTTGCACTAGTAACTCAGGTTTCAGCCTCCTCTGGTTCTGGTGGTGACAAATCGTCACCACTGCCACCACAGCATCAGTAGTAGTAGATGCTATCTTGGAGGCCATTTCACCGCACTCCAACCTTGGCTCAAGCCCGTTTTTTTGATCCCTTGCTCCAACCCCTTTGCTTCCTCCTCGGCTTCGTTCTCTTTATCTCCTTCTATTTCATTCGCATATTTGGATTGGTTCGAAGCCACCATCAGTAGCACCTTTAACATCAACATCCGTCTATGCCTTCCTATTGTTATCAGCACCATCATATCCGTTACTACTGCGATTTGCTTTGTCGTGAGACACCGCATCAACTCACGCCAATCCTGTGCTCAGAAGACTTCTTCATTTCAACTTCTCGTGACCTATCTCCACCAGTTTCATTCCCATCAGAGTAGCCTTTTCAGTCTTGCGTCCCCATTCATGGTGATGGTGTCAAACGTCAGTGTGGTATTAACAATGTTTTCGCTTTGGAGAGAACCACTGCACAAATAACCAGAAAAAGCAGTCGAAATTTGAGCAATGGCTCGCAAAACCGTACACATGATTGCAGTCAAGTGGATTGGCGATATCTAAGTATGGTGGGAGTGTATGTAGAGTAATGGCACTTTGGTCATTGTAGGACCAACTGGATCGGTCAAACTTGGCCAATGAGTCATTGCGTTAGGGTGCGTGCCACGCCAGGTCCAGTCCAGTTGGGTCATTTCGAACATCTCAGTTAATGTAGCTCGAAGTGTATATTTGCTCAAGCGATGCGGTAATATTAACACTTTCAGTGAGGAAATGAAACATCAGCATTTAGAAAATTAAGATAAGGCATCATCTCAGTATCGCAAATTCATTTTCTGCTACCTGTGAGGTTAAATCAGCACCGTAAGTGGCGAGTTTGTAAAGCAGCACCAACATTTCGTGTTAGTGACGCTGGTTCATCGAAGTTTCCATTTTTTTCTTTCTTTTTCCTGTTTTTTGCTGCTGCTGCTTCTTCGATATTTAAAAGGCGTCGAACTGCCCCAGTCCTGGATTCACCTGTAATCCGATTTAAGCCAAAGATAAAACGAACCCATGAAGCATAAAAATCTGCTTTAATCTGCTTAGGCCATCTTTAAAATCAGAATATATCGAAGGAGCTATAATAAACAGATCAGTATCAATGGGTGAAATATGTAGTGATCGGAGAAGAATTGGATTCTGACATAAACGCCGTTGTAATTAAATCTGTACTATTCCTTACACAAACTTCCTATTCCAAATGGCCAACCTGCATGACACTGGTTGTGATCGTTCCCTGTAATATTTGTAATATATGAGTTAACTATTAATGGGTTCCATTATTATACCACTAGTTGGTTAACTAATTAATTTATTCATTTGCAAAACATTACAATCAATTTCAATTATTTCTAGAAATGTATGACGCAAATTTAAAACATTCGGAAAAGAAAATCTGTTGTTTTATCATTGCCGAAATAACAGCGATATAATTATCTAAAGCAGTAAATGAGGCTTAGTGCCAATAACGAAAAATTGAAATCGGGATTGGTTATTGGCTTCTTTCAGTGTTTTGCCATGTGAACAACATGAAAATAGTTTAAAAATAAAAACTTGCATATTAGAGGAGCATTCTACTTGTTCGTGAACATGACTTCTCTAAGGACATATCGAGATAACTATATCCTCCCAAGGTCGTAGTCCTACATACATAGCAACTTGTATAAGCCAGGTCATGAGCTGTTGAAGTGGATGCAGTAGAATGGTCTGCAATAAGGAATAGCGGTCCCTAACAGGGCCACGAAAATGATGCATGACAAGCTCTGTCGCTACAATTAACCCACGATGAGGACTGATGCACGAACACAAACCATCCCATCTACGGGGACATATAAAAGCGTTTAAGTTATTTCGGTAGACAATTATTGCTTCGAAATGATGAACTTTATTGAAAGGTAATATGTTACATATATGATTAAACAGCAGTTTGCCCACGGAGCATGAGATTGTTATGTAAATCTGGCTATTTAAAAAGCCTTCGTGTGAGTTCTGTGGGCAGGATCCTTGCCAGAACCATGCCGCGAACTCATGCAAGAACTCTCACAACGAAGACTACTGAAGTGCTCTGGCGCTGAATGTAGTGGGCGTGACAGAACTGTTAGAGGCAATTGTTTATCTTTGACAAATTCTTCGGTAGTTAGACGAAGTGTAAGTCGTTATTTTGTTAAGCAGTCCAATCGCTGACGTTATGATCGGCGCCAGGCTTTGTCGGTAATCTCCGTTATAATAATTCCTGCATAGGGTGGGTTGTGCTTTCACCACATATTCCGCCAAGCGACCTTTTGTAGTCTAGCGAATGCGGTAATCACGCTATGCTCAGCCCATTCGATTATTTTCGAGTTTCTTACCAGATCGATTTGGCCTCGTGCCTCATTGACCATTATTCACCAGGTGAGTATGTGAAATAATCACCTCGCTATAGAATGCATGCCATTTCTTGAAACCTGTATAAAAAAGGCATCGAAATAATCTCAGATGACAAAAAGGGAGTTTTGAAGTACTATTTTGAAGCTGTTTATTTCTTCAGACCCTAAAAATTTAAGATTATGGTAAATTCTCCGTAATAATTAGTATTATTATTATCCCGAAAAAACCATCATGATGCAATGATTAGGGAATTAATATTTTTCACCAGAGACCAGAAGTTTTAATCATTCTTATATCGAAAATGTGTATGCGGTTATGCCAATAGCTGATATTACTGCTTCTGAATACATCTGTCTACGTTTCTTCAATGATCGATTCAACGAAGAAACAAAGTGGGCACTTTTTGATTTATGAATGAGATAACCCCACAATGCTTGGCCTACCTATTTTCATCTTGATTATTAATGTAAAATTCGGATGTGCTATGCTACCTTAAACCGTTCCATTAGTATGTGTTACGTTCGATAACGGCCAGAAGAGACAGTACGCGTAGCAACTACAACGTTTATTCAACAAAGTGCAATGCGTCATAGTAGCGACTTAAGCAACTGTAAATCTTATACAGATAACAAGAAAGGTAAATAAATTATAGTTCAAGATAATGGATATATTATTAATGTAGTTTTCTGGGGATGCAACAAATAATCAACGGGACTGATCTATAACTTGCAATCCTTTTAGCAAAAACGAAGCTGTATTACTTTCAAATGGACATATTAGAACCCTTACACAATCGCCTCACAATATTTGATTCATCAATCACTTGCTGCTTAACATAAGGGATTGATTTTCATTCATCAATTATAAAATTTGACACTTGCGCATTTACATAAAAGAGTGATTTTAATATCATTGCATAAAATTGCCAACAGTGCATAGTTCCCCTTTGAAGGTGTCTTAGGAATCCTCTAGCGTCTCCTACTTCAGACGACATCGAGGTCGGTTGCTATTTCTGGTTCTAGGCGAAGGAGTGTACTCTATTTCCAGGAAGCACTGAAACCCGAAAATGCATTTTAATATAATGAATGGTGAATCAACATTTATTTTATCTATGTGACATGTGATACAACTTAATCATAATGATATCAGAAAATTTACTAAAGAGAATGCAAATTGGAAATTTTTTTCAGTTTAGAAATAAATTATAGGAAATAAGTTTAATGCGTGGAAAACGGCATATATCAGTCAAGTTATTATAGCTTCCGCCTCATTTGCAAACAAATGTCATAACTTATACGAAAAAAGGACCTTTTAATTGAGTAGATATAGAAAACATGAATAACCATCTAAATCAAGCAAGATCGGGATTATAAGCTAGCTAGTACTAATCACTTGTCGAAGCTAACACCAAAGGTGTCCACAAAATTCGGTTTCGTAGTAAGTTTGCAAGAGTTCAGGATGTATTAATATTTTGACTTCGAATGCTAGAACATAGTGGCTTAGTTCCTTTGAACTCAAGCAGGGTATGAAAAAATGGATTCATCATCTTCCGACACATACGAGTAATTTCAATCTATGAATCTCATATTTTAAAGAGGTTTGCAATACCTTACTTCAACAGTCTGTATTTTTTAATTTATTGGTTCAAGAATGTGAAAGTACATTTTGATTATATCAAAGATAGCTTAATTTGGGCTCTTATGGACAAGCGAATGAAACCACTGAATGTTCAGCCCTGAGGTTCAATTTGTCATCTCTCACCTTACTACGTCTCTGATTTGTATTCAGCTTTCAAAGACAAGTTTGACGTCTGTCTCTGAAATCAAGAAAATCCGGAAACAAAGATGTTGTCAGCGTTTGTAAATTAATTAGCTGAGCTGGACTGGCGAGTTGAATGTTTTCGCCTATTCATTAAAGTTAAGTATGCGAAATTTCTCAAAGGCATTAAATACGTCTTGCCTAACTCATTGTTGGTTAAGAAGACCCTCCTATCTAGAGCAAACCTAGAATATATTTATGTTGCACGAACAGCGGAACACTTCGCTAAACTCAATTTTTAACAATCAGCGGTTGGGTTAGTTGAAAAGGTGATGCTGATCGCTCCAATGTTCGCAGACTGATAAATATTTAGGTTGGAGAATTCGGTGGTAATGACCATGAGCAAGCAAAAGCAATCACCGCATCAGTCAGCTCGGCTGAGCAACAAGCACCCGGTCGACTGCATTTTCTACATCCGCAATTTGCACAAGTCCATTCCTTCCGCTTATCGAAGTTAAAGCTTGCACCATTTGTTAATTAAGTGAATTGGTACTGATTAAGGGAGCGCTTTCGGCTGAATTTTTTCGATCAAATGGGTTTGACGGTCGTAGCAGCATGTATATAAACCTGTGTTTGAACGGGAACGTGCACGTTTCTGGTGAGCGAAATTGCGAAGAAAGGCATCTGTTTTTGCAAAACTGAGTAAGAATCCTAGCCAATAGGCTTAGAGCTCTATATATATAATGACTTCAAACGGAAATAAATTGCTTTCGGTATCAAGGCTTGCACTTGGAGTACCTGCAGTAAAGTGGATATGGAGTTAATATATAACCGATTTGGGGCAGCGGATTACACTCCTGAATGCTTCACAACTGTTGCACGACTAGAGGATTATATCATAGTGCACTCCTATTTCTAGGGTTATTCCTGACTAACTACATCATTTACTGGAGCCTGTGAAATATAATTTGGTATTCGGAAAGCTGTTTTATCCCACCCCTATTTTTGAGAGCATGATATTATTTTAAGTTTCTGTTTAAGGTATGCGCTAGAGAGTAGCAAGCCAAGTTGATAGGATATCGCCAAATTGATTTGTAGTCAGACCCATAGAATCGATCAGGTAGACGAGATCGAAACTTGGGCAGCTGATTACTTCGCGTGTGTTGGTCCACAAAAGCTCCTTTTGCAGAACCCGAAATGGTGCCAGAGGTCATCTATCTTTAAATTTCTAACCTATTTACCCTAAGATCCACTTCAGTTCAAAATACCGGACTTCTTGTGTATTCATCATTTGTTGTGGGAAATTAAGGTGAATAGGGGTGGAGGCGTTTAAGGCTAAGGAAACTAGAGGTGAATGAGCTAAATTGACTTTAATTAAACACTGGATAAAACATATCTATCTGCAGCGAAATTCCTAATATTTAATGGGTTAATTTTGCTTATACACACTGCACACTGCACTCAACTCAACCTGCATATCGAATCGCAAAGTATTGGAGAAGGATAAACTGCCAGTTACTAATAGGCTATTGAATGTTTTAAAGTCAATAAAGACACCTTTCCTTCCAGATCCCGTCTTATACTAACGACTAAACTCATTCTTTTATGAAGCTTCTTAAAGAATAAGAATAATTAACAAACTCTGCGACATTATAATATGAAACATTCCTTCATTCAACAACTTGGCTTCTACTTGTGCTGACTTCGAGATCGGTTTCTGCTGTTAATTCTTAGTGAAAGAGGGAATCATCATTTATCCTGATGTTACACTTCGCCGGCAATCTTTCAAGTAATTTAGAAACACTGCTTATCAACCCAGACCGATTCCTGTTGCGAATGTCTGAATATTCTTTGAATTCCTCCCTTATATTCGTCAGTCATTTATTTAAGGTGTTCGTGATCAAAAGTCATGTTTTTTAGCAAATTCTAAGAGTAAATCCGAAGGAAGATGTGCATTTTTAATTAACTCACTTTTGTAGCAGATGTAAGCTCAAAGTTTCCTAAAGAGCCTGGTATTCCGAATCCGAACTTCTCACATTTAACAAAAAAGCATTGGGATGTGTGAAAAGTTGGCAGATAGTTTTGAACCACGTGTTCCGCCCACCGTGTTCTTCGTGACTGGCGAATAAGGTAACCACGCCATGGTGAGCCCATCCGTTCGGTGTTCAGGGTCAATTGATATAAGGGTAGCTCCAGAAGCCGATTAAGCATTATTAAATTAGAGAACGCCTTTCATCTTAATTTCACCGATGAGTTGGTGCAGGTTAATTATAATTATTTAACTAATGATGAGCAAAAACTATTTGAGCAATAGTAAAAACAAACTCTGGGTTTTTCAACAAATATTCACATTCAAACCACGTCAAAACTGTCAGATCTCCTTATCACTAATAGAAGTTCCAATATGGCCTCCCTTTTGTACAGGTATTTTGACGAAAAGTTGAGTCAACAGATAGTGGTGGCGATTATTTAAATTCATTGAAAATGACATTTAAGGTGGGTGATCGCCCATATGAGCAGTGTCAGTGGATTCGATATACGATTCGAAGATCCCTAGAAGACTATTAATTCACGCCTCCGCCAACTGGGCTGTTTGGGGACTAGCGAATAAGGTAGCCGTGCCATGCCCGGACTAACTACGAACCGTCCCATCTCCTTTACCTGATTGCATTTCTGGGCTTGATTACTAGTCATATCAGCGGTTTTGTAGCTGTTGAATTTGCGCTATTAGCTCACTTTTATCTACTGTTGTTAGGTTGAGCTATGGACATTGGACTTCTCAATATCATTCCGTGTACAGAGGCAGTGAAGAAATGAATTAAATGAAGTGCTTATCAATTCATACTGAATGTGTGCTGCAATTCAGCGCACTCATAGCGTAATTTTGTTCTAAGCAAACTTAGAAATCCCGTATAAAATGCTCTTTTTTGCGTTCTCGGCAATGTTTAAATCTAATGGATATCCGACTTCGTCAACAAACACCAGGTCTGAATCGTGAAAGCCGCAAACTTATTGACACTTCATCGAAAAGCACGTCGCGCATTCTCTAAAATAATCTTTTTTTAAATTTCCACTAAAACCTTGGGGTCGGCTTCATGGTAATTCAATTCATATTTATGGCACTGTTCACTTATTGCTGCTTCGATAAAATGATTGGTTTAAAGTGATAGCTGTGGCATAACAGGAGAAGGGTTGTGAGATAGGTAATGTAGATTACTTCATAAGTTGAATCTATTGGGGCATAATCGGATAGGATGGAGCATTTATTCCAGATGAAAGTCTCCATAGACAGAATCATAAAGGCTCAAAATTCACAAATTGCAGTTCATTATAAAATCGGGTTGAGCACTTTTGGGCCAATTAGGTCAGCTCGTAATAATGCTAATAAGACTTTTAAATTCGCAACAGCTCAGTCTATAGAAAGAGCTCACAAAAGGGCAAAACTTAGTCGAACACTTTTGGCACCAAGGATAAGTTTTTGTAGAAACTGTAATGTTTCCTGGTTCAGAATATAAAGAGGAGTGTAGAAGATATTTAATCGGCCTGTATTGCAAGTTGCATATCTACTTCCTATTGATGTAATACAGATGGCGATAGAGTTGCATTAAATATGCAACGAATACAGCAATGGCATTATCGCCTCAAAGGAAGTGTCCTAACCCAATACACTATATAAGGATATTTTAACCCAATGTTTGCAGATAATAATGGAATCGCGTTAAATCCTTGTTGCTTGTAAATTGACAGCATTTGGTATGCCCACTTCGGTGACATAGATTCGGCATTCCTCAACGCCTGTAGATTGATGCGTTTTAGAAGTCAGCTGCTCCTCCTAATTATCAATCGAAGTGGTAAATTAACGCTTCACACAATGAATCTTTGCCCTTACAGATTGCACGATATGGAGATTTTCTTAGATACGAAATGACTCGCGAAGGAATTCTTTATGTCAGAAAGTACTCTCTGTCAGCATACCTTGCTTTTCCTCGGCCACTGTCTAAACAAAATTGCACAGTTAATCTAATGCAGTAATTGCCTGCTCTGAAATGGACTATTTATATTGTTTTATATTATATTATTTAAATAAAAAGACAGTGCATGAATGCGATTTTACAATCTTATTAGATATAACGATTTGGTTTCAGTAAATTGTATTAAAAAACAATAAAGTTGTGCATGTATAAAATAAGAGGGCTCGGGTTTCCGCAGTCTGAGGAATTTGTGGGTCTTTTGTAATGAATTTGTCCCGAGCTTAATTAACGTCTTCTCTTAAATGAAGTATTGACACAACGGCCAAATTCTTCGAATAGTGATTATTTTCACAGAGATGAATCATCTAGATGATCTGCAAAAACCTATCGATATTTATAGCACTCATTGCTATAGATTGGCGCCTGACGCCAAGCTCAGCCGCCGCCGCCGTCGTCGGCACTCCCCCTTCCTCCAAGGGAGTGGAGGTAATGTACGCCACGTCCAATGATATTGCAGCAATAGACGCACGTGAATACAAATACTGGTGTCGGCGGAGGATCCCAATAATAGGGGGCTGGCGGACGCCAACACCCTCCCCCCGGGCTCGTTGAGGCGTCTCGAACACTGCCACCCCACCCCCTCCATTTGCCCACCCCCCCTAGCCTCCCTCGACGCCAAATCCATGGTAAACCAAAAATAACCTCACCCTCCCTAAAAAAGGCGGGTTTTTCACTCTCGCCACTACTACTCACGTACCCTAACTGAGTCACAAACATACACCACAGGTCGCCCGCCCCCCCCCCCCGAGCGCGTGCCGCGCGGGCGAAAGGGGCACGTGCTGCAAAGCCCCCATGTGGGCGCACACCCACCTAACCTGACTCACACGCCTCGTCCAATCTCCAAGGTCGTAAAGTAAGCTTACGCATACCACAACAAGCGAGACCTGCTATCAGTGGTGCACGCAAGCACGCATGCACGCACGCTGCCATAGACAGATAAATAACTAAATAAATAAATAGATAAATAAAAATTAATAAAAATTAATAAATATATATAAAACAAGTAAGTAAGTGAGTAAGTAAATAAGTTTCTACCGCCCCACCCCCCGAAAAAAACACTCCTACCTTTGTTTTGCGAAACGACCACGAATCCATAAAAAGCACTAACACTAAGCGCGAACAAAGACGCTAACTAGTAACGCTTGCGTGCGTATATCCGAGATCATGCACTCAGGAACTGTGAAGTGGAAATCGATTGGCGGGAGAGGAGTCCGTTAACTGGGTTGGCGGCTGACGTCATGCTGAACCGCCACCGCCGCCGGTACTCCCCCCTTCTCAACAAGATAACCTCAATGACGGCCAACGAGCACAGTTGAAACAGTCATGATTTGTGTTTTGGAGCCAAAATCGAAATACGGGTTTAAAACTCCCTCCCAGTGTTTCTTGATGCTATTAATGCGGGTTAATGCTTCCATCGCTGGCTTTTCTTCTCTTACCTAGTATGTTTACTGATTTTGAGGTGATAACCACTTTACCACCAGCTTCGACTCAGGCAGAGCCAGCAACAAGTGGGACTTGCAACTAGTAGTGCACGTGCGCCAGTTGAGGTTGGACTTACACTTAGTCTCCCAGTGTCTCTATCACAAACATACACGGCAGAGAACATGGGGCTAAGTGTCGGCTACGCCAAGGGCGAAAAAAAGCGTACGCACACTACTAGGACAAGACTGTTCTTAATAGTGCACATACGCCATAATAATAATAGCAGTGCCATTTGAATGGGTGATTGAATGAATGTGGCTCAAGGCCCCAAATCATTACGTCAAGGGGGGATAGGACTCAATACCTCGCAGTGTGATAGCTGCTCGAATACTCACGTCTCCCCGACAAAACATTAAGTCGTCTACAAACGATTTCGTGGCTCTACACTCATTCCACAATTGGATATCGTGTAGACCCCCACGCAGTGCCTTAGTAATCCGACACACGTAGTTATGGTCAACGCTCTGGCATCGCACTACTGGCGGTTAGACCAGACCAACCGCGGACGGCAAGGCACGCTGGCCCCATCCGAACCCACGACTGGAAAGTGCTAAGACGACTTATACTTTATCAAAGTTATTTTTGGAGAACCTGAGCTTTCCCCTCTCGGGTCAAATTATTTACCGAAAATCAGACAGCAACTTTATGTCTTTCAAATCATCATCACACATCATACACCGATTACAGGAATATCAGTCATCATTTTGTAGACGTTTATGTTTGCATTTTCCCCTGAAACGCGAAATTTTGAGTTGCGTATTTACTTAAAGAAATACTCGCCTTTAAGTAGAAGCAAAAAGGCACGGTCTATTAAAAACTAGCTTGCGTTTCGCTGTTTCATAATGACAACAACCTTCAGCGAAACTGCTGTAAGACCACCGTCTCTTTCAAAGGCGGCAGTCATTACTTCGAGAAATCTCCACACGAAATGGAGAGCACCTGGGGTGACACTTTCTGTTACACAAGCGTCTGCCATACAAGCATCAAAGGTTTGGCCTCTTTAATCCTACTAGTGATGTGCTCTTTTCTTAGGCTATATCCATTCCGCAAATATTTGTACTAATACTTAACAAATACATCAACACGTTTAAAGATCCAATTGTTAATACCGTGTTGTGGGTTTTCATGCCAGATTGTTTTGTGTTTACCGCTTCTTTCACTTACCTATCAGTATTATAACACGTGCCACTAGATATATTATAGAATTAACTTATTGTATTTTAAAGGTTTTTAGAATTCAAACAGGTATAAGTTAGTAGTTGCATCAAATAGCAAAATCAATGCAAATTCTTTCATTTAAGATTTTTTGAGCCTGGACGCATCTATCTGTACATTACTTCATTAAGCAGTGCAACGCAGACTTGAAGATCATAGCTTGCATATGGAGCAAAGAATGACTAAATCATTCATTTAATAAAACGCTATTTAGGTCCAAAATGATACGCCTTGCAGGCAGAGTTGAGTTTGTTAAATCGTCAAAAAAATACGAGGAATGGAGTTGGACAACTTCTAGTATGTCTCCGAAGTTGCTCACCTATCCTAATTGCAAATTGAAAAGCTGAGGAATTTGCGATTTTAAGGGTCTTTGCAACAATAATGTCACAGCTAATAAATTATCAATGATGAAGTTAATGCTCAGATCATATGCTTTGCTTTCAACATGCCATCAGCGTCGGAAATGCATCAATTAGGTTATGTTAAAATTTTCTCCTTTATTGGACAAAGATTAGCCGCAGATGGAGCTAACTCGATCAAGGAAGGAAGTAAGAGATAATCAGACGGGCTGAGCATGGCGCGGTTAACTCATTCGCTGGCCCATAAGAGCCCAGTTGGCAAAACACGAGATGCCATTCGCTGTCTATAGATGGCTACTTTGGGAAAAATAGGTAGCTATGTAGGGATAGCAAGATTCATACGCCCAGACTCCAACTGTTATTGTGTCTCAATTCATATTTGTTTAATGTGGGAATGAGGAAAGGAAATGCCAGGCACAGTAGGGAACTAGTGAAACAATTTATTGTCATTGGGCTTAAGTTTACCAATTAGAACCCTTGGTCACTATTTAAATTACATAATACCTTTAATTTTATTTGTTTGAAGTGGAACTGATTACTTTCAAATTATTAAAACTGATCAGTGTTTGATTCTATTAAATTTAATTCATCGGAATGCATAGTTTCTCTTTTAAATTTATAACTAATTGATGCGACTGAAATTTAGTTAAGTAAAAATGCAATTATGATTATATCCGGATTCGGCAATTCATTCCATCTCTCTGGTTCCCATAGTTCCAATAACAAATCACCAGCTTATTAACGTAATATGGCCATATTAGAGTTTCTTCATTTCTCACATCAGACCTTGGGTTTTGATAATGGAACTCCTGAATCATTCATCTGCCCCTACTGTAAATTTGATGCAGCTGCAAATAAAATTATTCACTTGAGCATTTGATCAAGCACTGGTACTTATGAATAACTTCTTTAACGCCGCTCGATCCATCCTTTAAGATATATTATTAAGTCTTTTATATAGCTTTTCTACCATTGTAATAAAAATTCCAAGAGTCATGTAATTATGGAGAATTCATGATCAGTTTCTATTGCTAATTGTATTTAAAGATGAAAACATTATGTAACAGGATTATTCATATCAACGGCAATCATCGCGAAATCAATATTTCGCTAGCTGCTGAATTTTCCTTTCATTATAGTTTTGTTAATAACATTCCGTAATCTATGCCACCGTACAATTGTAAAAGGTGAGTCGAAAGAAATCATGCGTTCGATGTGTTACATTTGCTAGCAGAAGGAAATAAAGTTCTATCAGTACTTTGGTAAAGAGTCTAGCATTTTGGTTCCATCAACCTCACATTCAGCCATGGGAACA
Organism: Anomotaenia brevis; assembly: GCA_030710315.1. Taxonomy (NCBI): domain Eukaryota; kingdom Metazoa; phylum Platyhelminthes; class Cestoda; order Cyclophyllidea; family Dilepididae; genus Anomotaenia; species Anomotaenia brevis. Next base: position 43,251 of record JAUOZQ010000312.1, read on the forward strand.
TTAAGGATGCGTTGAAAGTTGGCAATGCCGTGTATGGCTGCAGCTGTCCGTCCACAGATCCGTCGAAGCAAATCGAGACGTCCGCTCACGCTGTCCACCAAGGAAGTCTATGAAGCCGTCACGTAAGTGATTCTGTACGTCGACAATATTTTAGTAGGATGCATTATTTTTTTAAATTGTTCTTCCACTTATTACTTAGTTTTCTATTACTTTTGTTCCACTTTAGGGAATGTAATTGATGAGGAACATCATGACTGAACTTTAGCCATCATGTCCTCTTTGAGACTCCTGGAGCTCTTCCATTTTTCCAAGGTTATATCCATTTTAGTAAATATTGGTTTAAGTTTGTTTTGATTGTTTATGGCATGCAGAAGTTGCGATACCAAAATATGTGGTGTTTTCACTACTTTATCTAACTTATGTGTTTTAATTCTATTTCCCATCACAGAGGATTTAGAAGCTATTAAAATTGTTCTTGCCTATCGTTTAAAAAGTTCATCTCAAGCCCTCTTTCGGAAAATCACTTCTTTTCTCTAGTTCCTCATTTCTATCTTTTGAAGGTATGTAAAGTAAGATTTGCAAAAAAACAATGGCGCTGATATTATATACGAAATTGAATAACATGATGGAGAAATATATTGCTCAATCGCAATTACATAGAAAAGCCCGAATGCTAAAAGACATGGTTTTTTTTCCTGTTTTATCCATTTAAAGGAAAGGATAAGTTTTTGACAAGAAAACACAGATCAATAATTAGGCGAATATACAGCACAATTTTTTAGAGACTTCCGCGTAACTACATCCCACATTCTCAAACATACACCTACAGCAACTCCTATGGTTAAGGATTGAGCTTTGATCAACAACCACTGATAGGAATTCGCTGCATGCGCTGGTAGTGGACAAGCTTCTTCCAAGCAATGCTGGATGTAGCGGGATGTGCTATACAACGTGAGATAGACGGTAAAATTTTTATTAGAAATGAGACATTAAGAAAGAGGAGTGGCGATGCTGCTAGAGTTAACACAAGATGGTGATTGATGCGTGACCATAGGATGCTGCTACCAATCCAACTACCATGGTTTTTGAGATCTTAATATGATTCCAAACGTTTAAAAACAAAGTCGACGTTTAACAAATGTGATACCGCCACCTACTGCAAGAATTATCGCAGCAAAGTCGACCGAATTCAGTGAAATGAAGATAGCTTTTTGTGATGGAGCAGCACAATCAACCCTGTTATGCTCTCTCCTCCTTCTTGACAATTCCAACTCAGGGTAGATCTGGTTTTTTAAAACGAATTTCGAAAACCGGGCTCTTCCGGACTGGCGAACGAGTTGGCCGCGCCATGTCCGGCGCGTGTGAACACCTCTAGGTTTCATAATTAGTCATTTAATGAAAAATAATAAAATTTCTAAATTTTGCTTGCTGTTAAAGCCTTACCATTGCCGATCTTTAGTGCTATTCTACACTCATTAATACATTCTTAAATGCTAAGTAGATTCATAAAAATCGGAATTGGAAATAAGCCGGTGATATTTTGCGAAACACACTTCACTGAAGAACGGCAATGGTAAGGCTTCAACAGCAAGCTAAATTAAGAAATTTTATAGTTTTTCCTAAAATGATTAATTATGAAACCAAGAGGAGTTCGCACGGGCCGGACATGGGGCCAGTATTTATTTCCGCTTTTTCTAAAGCCTTGCCTGATGCAAACATAACATAAACTAAACGTGTAACATGATTCGAAACATTAAGCAAATGTGAAGAATGGGAAAAATAAGTTATTTCAACGTTGTCGCAAGCGCTGTTTAAATGACAAATTGCCGATGGGACATTTTCTAGGTATTATTATCTCCACTGGAGGTGTTTGATGTACTGACCCCAATGTTCAAAGTGACCTCGATCACTAACTCGACTAGGTGTTACACGCACACGAGTACAATGACTCATATGCCGAGTTTAACCAATCAGGTTGGACTTTAAATGACCCAAGTGCAAGTACTGCTCATATACCCCAACCATACTTAGATATCGTCATTCCACTCGACTACGATCTTGCGTACGTTGTACGAACCAGTGCTTCAATTTCAACTGCTTTCTCTGGTTGTTTGTATCGCAGTCCTTTCCAAAGCATAACATCAGTACTACTAATACACAGTCTTTTGACACTGCTTTTGACATCATTATGCATGTGGACGCAGATCTGAAAAAGGCGATATTGGTAAGAACGGAACTAGTGGAGATGGGTCATGAGAAGGTGAATAGGCCCCCACCCTTGTCTCTGCTTCTTCGTGAGGAGATCCTGGTAAGGAACAGCATAAGAAAATGGACACAGGAGTGCCGTGACTTGATGAGGCGTCTCACCACAAAGCGCAATGTTAACGATGATGACAGTGCTGCTGATGAGGACGAGAATAAGAGGGAGGCGAAGTGGAAGATGGGTGGCGGTGTTGAAGATGCCGGCAATGATGGTGACGATAGCGGAAAAAAGGAGGATGTGGCGATTGATGAGAACTCCGCCTCGTTCGAAGCCAAACATGGGGATGCAAGAGAAGGAGAAGGAGAGAAGGAAATTGTCGAGGAAGCAAAATTGGTAGAGAAAAGAACCAGGGAAAACGGGCTTGAGCCAGAGGTTGTTGGTGACAAAGGGGCCTCCGAGACGACGAATGCTACTGACGCTGATGGCGATAGTTGAAGTGGAGGTGACGATTTGCCGCCACGGCGACCAGAGGAGACTGAAACCGGAGTTACCATTGCTGCCAGTCGCCTCGCCTCCCAGATACAAGCCCATATTCCTGCTTCTTCCTCTCCTCAGTGTGAAAACAACACCAAATTTGAAAACTGCTTGAAGAAAAAACGTTACGAACTTCAATCTTACGTTATTTGCCAATTATATATATTACGATTTCCTTCAATTTACCTTACTTAGCTCATTTAGCTCGTTTTGTATTCAAGTGCATTCAAAGATATACAAATTACACTGCTTGTCTTATCCTGTCCTACAATGGCATGTGCGTACTTTTATTTGTTTTGGTGGAGCAGCTTATGCTTTTGTTCATTGAGGGGGTTTCCAGTTCTCTACACGCCGAGTGAGCAAGACATGAGTAATACAAGTGACCTGTGGTTATTTGTTTACTTTTTGCAAGGGGAGGGGCTGCAAATTGACCCTCCCTCATAACGCACCCATTGTCACATCGACTTGGGTCAAATTGACATTCGAGTTGTTAAAGCAATATCGATTTCCGCGTTGCTTTAACACTCCGTTTAGGTGGATTTGCTTAATTGAAGGAATCGGGAATGCTTGCTTCAATCACCCGCCATATGTGCTTCTTAGTTTCGACGTCATTTACATGGGCTTCTGCTTGAACCTCCTTTTTCTTCTTCTCGGGTGCATGAGGAGCTCGCAGTTTTGTCGCCTGTTTCTCGAATCCCCACCTTCATCTCTTAGAAGATAAACCTGCTTTTCTGTTTATCATCTCTGGCATAACCGTGCAGGTGTTGAAAAGAAAAAAATGCTTACTTGCAATGATCAAGAAGTGGTTCTGTTATTCTTTGTTGCAGGAATCACTTCATGGCTAGTGTGTTTTTGTTAGAAAAGCCCAACAGCTAACTGATACATCTATCAATGCACTACTTCATTTAGCGTTACATAGGAAGCATAAATAAAACGTGCAAATAAGTCAAGAGGAATAGAGAAGCTACTACTTTTCAAAGTTAAATGGAAAACCTTACTGACTACGACGTTTTCATCCATTTTGTTGCAATGTTAGACATGTTGAAACATTTCAACATCTGAAGGTCATTTTAAAAATGATGTTTCACCTGAAAAAATTCATTGATTATATCACTGAAAATATCATCTCAGAATATCAAAAATAAATGAAGGTGCCTCGTTATCAACATGCCTGCCACGTCAGAAATTGAGCAGTGAAGTCATCATAAGAATTGTTCCTCAATCCGATGACGATAGACAGCGGCTGGGGTTAACTGGATAAAAAAAGCTAAGGGATAACCAGACGGGCTGAATGTTGTCATGTCAAATCAACCCCAACGCCATGAGAGTCAGGTTGGCGAAACACATGTTACATTCACTGTGTATACTTTTTTGGAAATATTCAATAGCTTCCTAGGGTAATATTGCATATCACTGCTGCGTAGCGGCTCATGTCCAACCTACGCTTGGCTAAATGTTTAAATGATTTCGTCTACATCAATCGGTAAGGAACTAAAGAGAGGCTATAATAGCACCTCTGGGGACGGTGAATTGGCTCTTAGCAGCATTCTGGAATCATCAATCTGCCTTTCCTTTAACTTTGAAATATCCTATGGAGATTTTAATGCAGTTTTTCACCAGTGCATTTAATCGGGTACTCGGTCCTCGAATTTGCTCCTTTGCGCTTGTTTATATCACGATCCATTGCACTTTATAGTAACTCTCCTTTAACCAGAAAACGGCCTAATTTATGCTCTGTAGAACAAGAGCGTGGTGTTTTGATATACTTGCATGAAACGTCACACCATTGATATTTCACTTTTCGCAGAGCATGCAAGGAATCCCAAAACGGCGGCTAATTGTGGCGGCTTCAAGGTAAGTTGCTGCTAGCAATTATAAATAATAGATGAAAAGTTTAAGCACCGCGATAACTTATAATATCTCAATCATTACAAAAAGGGTTTTGTTGAAGCGCATATATTACAAACGAATTACAAAATTTAGAAATGAATATTTGGATTACCTGTTATTACGTGGAAAACCCTAAACAACGGAGAAAGCATCATGTGAAGAACCTCACATATAATTTTAATGGGTTCGATTTCGTATCGCAACTATTGAAGCAGAGACAGATAGCTCAATAACTCATTTCACTTGAAAAATGCCATAAATTAATTAGACATTAAACTTTTGATAAATGTCGTTTTCACGCCAAACGTCCTCAATCTAATTCACTTCGGCCACCCTGCAACTCATGATTTCAACAATTTAAAGCGAAACTAAAATTCAATTCGCCATTCCATAGAGAAATCAATGAAATTAAATATAAGTTAGTTGCCCAAACGGGCGTAGACAAGATGCAGAAACTCCACAGTGGTGCGCCATCAGACAGGTGCTCGGCGTTCTACAGGAGCCACCGCCGCGAAAATTCTCTGCAACATCGTTGCTTTTGCGATATCCACTTACCCGTGCAACCACCTCAAACTCCACCTCGTTCATCTCACCATATCGAACTAACTGTACGACAATAACATTGTTATATATGTTATTGAAATTATCATTGTTTAAAATTTGAGACGGTTGGAAATTGACAATATATAATTTTCTATAAGGCTACTCTGCTAAATTAAAAGAATACCATTGCAACATCGACAGTCAACTTATTACCTGGTTTCAAAATAGCAAAAGTGTTTGATAATGAGTCCTTGGGAGACCAAGCATGCAGAATTACACTTACACAACTTTTAAATTTCAAAACAATGTAATTGTTGAAATATAAACAAATGCAATTTGAAATCAGTGAACACAATGAAAATCGCAAACAGACTGGTTAACATAGTTCGTTTTAAACGAAGTATATTAAGTAAAACGGTTTGCAAGCGAATCACCTAGTGAAGGGAATTTCGAGTTATGGGGAAGGTTTAAGTAAGGTCTAGCAGGCGACATTGACCGTGGTATCCCAGTCCCACGGATTGCTTGAAGTAATGTAAAGTTGTTGCTATTTTCTATAGATAAGCACCTCTCAGAAGCACTGGAGAGACGAGAAACAGGCGGACAACCTAAGTAAGAATGGTACCGAAATGGCTTCGCTGATACCGAACATATGATAAAATAGCAATGATTTGGTGCGAACCTGACCTCCTTCCACTCCCTCCTCTCCCGCACCCTCTAGTATTTTCACTCTCTTCTTACACGGTTCCCTCCCTCTTTCTACCAGTCTCCTTGTGTGTCTCTGTCGCCTATTAACTTTTGTTGAACTTGGTAAGGTGTGGAAGTTGTTCTTCCAAATGCCATTAAATTGGCGTGTCTTCATTCTCTAAGGTGCTCATAGGATTTAATAGTGTGGTCGTTACTTGCTGACACAGTGTCACTTTGAAAAGCCTATCGTCCTTTCTAGTACTGTACTACAACTCAATTGCCGGTGTGCATTCAAGTAGGTATACGTAGCTAAGTGTCCTGTGCCGTTTTTAAGCACAATAGGCTGATCAGAATTTGGATTTTGGAATGCTGGAGGGTGTTCCAACACTGCGATCTTAAACACAATCCCTAGATAAAGAAACGCGTCCGTTCGTGAAAGAGAACCCACTGAAACATATTTGGCTAAGTCAAATAGTCCGACATTCAGGGCAAATATTGATGTAATTTGCAGGAATAAAGAGCAGGCACAGATGTGCTGGACATTTATAGTTAGTGAATCAAAAATACTAATACCTATTAGTAACAATTTGAGTACTTAACAAAAACTTGACAAATATTTTTCGTTATTTAAAAACAAGTATGTCTCGCAATCATTTTCCATCGCTTTTATATTTTATTAATTTTGTTTTAGTTAATCACAACATTTAACTGCTGTAGGTTGAAAGGAATTTAAGTATTCACACTTTTTGCTGGATTCGTGATGTTGTGTTGTAGGTCGATTTGCTTGAACTGAAAGGAGTTTTAAGCTCTTTAGTTCGTAGTTTATGACATTTTTCCGAATAGTTCATTACCTGTAGCAGAACGCGGTGAACATATCTGTTTACTAGTTTCTTGCGTTCAAATATTTCCATTGAAAATAACACTTTGTGTGAATTTTAGATGCTTGCATGGACAAACTGGATCGCACCCTACCTATTCGGGTGCGCCAGACGCTGGCCGTGGTTTTCGGCTCGTTTGAGATGCTGCTCTGTGGAGGCATCATCTTTGGCTTCCAGTCTCTCTCTCCGCTCTTGCAGTCTGAAGGTATCTATGGCGACCTCTGCGATGCCAACGTTACTGGTTGCGAGGCTCAAAAGAAGATGTATGGATATGCTTTCACAACCTATATGGTGGTTCAAATGGTCATGCTAATTGTCATCGGCGTTGCTTTGGACCGCATTGGACTTCGTCCCGTCAAATTGGTCTCTTCTCTTGTATTCAGTCTGGGGGCCCTGATGTTCGCATTCGTAACTCCAGCCACTTCGTGGCTTATCTTTCCAGCTGGCTCATTTATCTGTGTTGGTGGGATGGCCGGGTTAATCTGCAACTTCACCTTCTCAAAGCTCTTCACAAGTAACTCCGTCCTTGTCATGGCCCTCATCACTGGTTCCTATGACGCTGCTTCCTCTGTCTTCGCCTTTATCAGTCTCATGTACAATGCCGGGTTCCAGCTAACACCAATTTTTGTGTTTCTTGCTGCCGTTGGGCTCAGCATGAATATCTTCAGCAGTCTCTTTATTGGCACCTACCGCGTTGTTGATATGTCCCCACGTTTACCGGAAAAAGACAAGG
>JAUOZQ010000313.1:0-50520 GCA_030710315.1 Anomotaenia brevis
CGGTGATTGAATATTTCTTGGAACCACTTTAATAGAGCGATCGTTGGAATGATCTAATGCACCCAAATCCATCCTGTAATATAATTTACTGGGTTTCAAGATGCGTCATTTGAGTAAGAATGCAACTATCACTATATTATTTTACTCTCTATTTTATGTAATCCGGTTGGTGTGGCACAAGAAAATTGAGAAACACCTTCTTCTCAAACACGTGTCCATCGTGAGATAGGGACTAGAGATAAATGTACTAAAAATGACAGTATTGAGTATTCTGCAAATCAGACCAACTTCATTGCGAGATCAGAGAACACAATCATGAAGTTATGCCCTTTGAGTTAATAAATCAGTTTCTCCTTCCAGACTAAATTTTTAGAGATCTAAAATTTCATCTTACAACTATTAAATACAATTTGCAGTTAATTTATTTTTATTGTTTTTGTCTTTAGGAAAGCATACTGAAATACGTTTATTGCATTAAGGTAAAAACGTATAACATGTGTTTTAATAAATTGTTTTTTTGCAATTTGATTAATGAATATCTAGTATTTTTCGTGTTTCAGTATGCCTTTGTCGAATGTATACTGCCACCAGAAGCTGTTCATTTCTGCAGTTGTATTGCGTACAACAGTAAACAAATACCAAACAGGAACGAATAGGAAGTCCAACGGTGTTCTGAATAGAATGTAATCTTTACTTTAAGTGACACAGACAAGATAGGACATTTGTTTAGGGCTCCATTTAAATTAGCTTCAGACCAGTATTTCCCATTCATTGAGCTTTAGCATTTCTTTAGCATTTTTGTTTCACATTTAATTTCAGCATTGTGATTTCTAATCGATTCCACTGCTAGTTTATACCCTCGGTTGATAATACATTAATTGGCTACGAATTCGCTTATTATCGTTAGGTAAATTCAAAAATCTACTATGGAATTATGGTGGAAATTATAAAAAAATTGTATAAATGTTGCGTAAATTAATCAAAAGATAAAATTTATATTTTTTCAATTTACCTATTAATTTGAGTAGACGAAGTTATGAATATGAAAAGACACGGAAGAAGGCAAACGATTGTTTCCGATGGTGATTTTAAAATATCACAAATATCACAAAGAACGGACTTTAAAAATGTCACATATTCGAAGCAATAATGTTTTTGATAGATGGCGTATTTGTGAAAATTGGACTTTAAGATATTTTATGGAAATTCCATGTTGATTTCAGTGTGGAGTAAATGCATTCCTCATGTATAATCCGTTCTGTTTAGAGATGGTATTAATCAATTGGAAATTTGACGGGAAAACGCCCCCTGGTCACCCAAAGGTGGTTCCGATCGGCTTGCGGTATTAGGAAAATGGCATCGAGGAGGAGGAGATATCAATTTATCAAGAACTAGACATCGCGAAAGTTCTTTATTTTCCCTAGGTAGTTCTGTGGTTTCACAACTCTTTTGTCTCTGCCATCATAGTGCTATGTTTCCTCACCGTGGTATTGGGGTCTCCGTCTCCACAGGATGGCGTGTCAGTTTTTGTTGCCGCAGTCGTAGTGGCAGGGGTGGTGTTTTTGGTTGTGGTTCGGAATATTTCGTAGATGGCAGCAACTGTTTGGAAGGAGACTTCAAATAAGCATAGTTTCAATCTTTGCCTACGCAACTAGCTCCTATTCTTTATCAGTACAGCATTAAGACATACAGCATGAGGTACTTAAGTAATTCAGTCCGTAGATGATTGCTCTGCTTGATAAAGACTCAAAGATGATCACCTTGCACATTTGCCACTCGTTTGTGAATCATCGTCAATTGTTTGGTGGACCTAATCAGATTCTTCATCTTTGCTTGTTAATAAAAACTTTTATGTAGTTATGTGGTTGGACTTTAGTCACTCTTTGCAATCGATATCGCTCTACATGTAAATCGTCAAGATTCGGTTAAAATAATGCCCTAGGTCGGTATCCATTTATTGTCTTGTTAGTGAGTCGACAACTTGAGTGCAGCAGAAACGTTTGTTGGGACTCCGCCAGCCCACCGATCAAAAACAGCTCACTCTGTCCATATTACCATTTTCGACCTCAAAAGAGGCGCTTTTTGATTCAGAAATTTTTTTGAGGTAGTATCCCCAGTTCAGAAAAAAAAATCTTTGGAATAGAAGTGGCTAATTCTCTTTTGAAATATTTCCGCCATCACATAAATTTACGAAAATTGCCCATTTTAGTTGTTGGGTTTTGTTTGAAATTATTGCAGTTGGAAAACAAAATGCGAATTTAATGATAACCTTTTATTTCAAACATGCATGATTGATAATGACAATATATACTTAATCTCATTTTGAAGGATTGGTCTATATCCTATCAAGCAACAATGCAAAATAGCCCAAAACTATGAAGCTATCTGGATGATTATTCAGTGCACATGAAGCTAATTCATTCTCGAAAGTTGGACCTTTAAGCTAGTTGGATAAAAAGGGAGATTTTTAGATGAAATCAGTGAAATACTTCAGTTCAAGTTACTTTTTACTATTTGATAATTGAATATCAGGCAGTTTTAATGTTATAGTTATCCTTTACTGCTCTTTTCTGTAGTCTTATTGGGTACAACAGTAAACAGATATTAAACATGAACGAATAGCAAGTCCAACGATGTCTTAAATAGAATTTACTCTTTTCTTTCAGTGACACAGATCAGATAAAGCATTTATTTAGGGCTCCATTTAAACTAACTTCAAACCGGTATTTCCCTTCCATTGAGTTGAAGTAAACACATTTCTTTAGCATATTTATTTCACACTTTAATTCAGCGAAACGATTTCTCATTGACTCCACTGCTAGTTTGTAAACTCGGCTGATAACATATTAACTGGCTACGAATTTCTACTATGATTTATAGGTGAATTCGAAAGTCTACTCTTGTCAAGTTTCCCATCAATTTGTGCAGTCAAAAGTAAATAAAGCCATGTCGAGATACACAAACATGATGGCAACTAAAGTCCAAAATGCAAATTAGAAGAGCTAAAGGTGAATGCTTTCCTAGTGGCCTTCTCCACTAGCGAAAACCTTAAAAGTGACCGGAAAGATCTGCCCTTGCATAATGACTAAGGGCCATGAAAAAATCCAAATTCCATTTTAATAAACGCAACCTTCATCATATTTAAACTGCTTTAGAAATAAGTAGTTGCCGTTTGCATTAAGGCTACCCGTCTCTTGTGGCTGTTATCTAACGTAACCTTTACTGCCCCTACTACCTAATTAGCATAGCACCTCGTACTCTATAGCACTTAGTCAGGATTGATTTCGTAGGCAAAACTGCGAATAACGCAACGCAATTATAACTCATTCACTTTTATAAAAATGAGAGGTTCAGTGACATTAACGCCTCATCGTTGTTGCAGAAGTAGACAAATATTAGTGGACGTAAGCAGCAACAGCACTAATAACTCAAACAAAACAGATGTATTGAACACATCCAAGAAACGGCTTGAAAACGATGGGACTCATTTAGCTCTGTACTTTAGAAAATCGCCATCCTAAATATATTTATAATAAGCAATCATTCGAGGTTTTTCCGGTATTTTTGGTACTGCCAACGTGATTGCAAAGAAGGTTTTCAAATACATCCAGAGGTAAAAATCCAACTCCAAGGCAGATAAAATCATTATCAGCAGAGTGCTTGATTGTACTGTGTTGAACTTAAGTGGGAAGTAAATGAGTTAAAAGGGTATTCACTTTATCACAAAGAATGGGAAGACCGGTGTGAAGTCAAATGGCGATTCTTGAAACCCGGTAACTTATGCTATAGGATGGATTTGGGAACATTAGATCATTTCAACGATCGCCCTATTCGTGGTTGTAAGTAGCAACAGTACTGACAACTCAAACAAAACAGATATATTGGAGCATTTAATACTTCTTATACAATTTTTACAAAGGCCCATGTCTGCCCGAAATAGCGACACATCGGGCAAAACAGGTAAAGCACTAATGCTACAGCATTTTTCTGGTAGATTCCCATAGTCGATTCCTAATGACTGAAGTTCAATGCTAAATTGAAATGCTAAATGTTGATGGGGTTTGAAATTGCGAAGTCCCATATTTGAAACTCAATGCATGTAAAGTACCTATTTCAATGCAATAAATGGTCGAATAATCAATAAGCGTTTTCATTTTTCATCAATTGTGGAATACCAGAATCACAAAATTTGGGTCAATTGGCTTCTGACTTGAGTAATGATGACCGTTGATGTGGCTGGCGCAAAACCTGCAAGTTGTAGTCTTCTTCTACTAGTGAGAGGTTATTTAATTACTTACTGATATTCATAGTTCAACGAAAGTTGGATATCTGAAATGAGCCCATCTGAAAATGCTGACTTTTGCCCAAAGAAGTTAACTGAGTCCGTTTTAATGTGTGCAGAGCAAAATTAGTACTATGCTGACTGAAAATGCAATAGAAATGAAATGTGTCATGCTGTGGTTTTAGTTAGAATAGCAGTTCAAATCCACAGGGGTAGAGGAGATATCATAAATTAATATTAAAAGATGCATGTGTATTGAATTGTGGCTTCAGAGAACTGCTTATTGATTACCTTACCCAGTGGGAATAGTAGTAACAACCTTGAAAGCAACCAGAGAAGTGTTACACACATTCCTTGAGGTATGATGGAACTTATTGTGCAACTTCATGCTCACCTGGTAGGCTTACAAGACTGCATTTATTGCAATATCCGACGCAGCAACAAGTGGCTAGTAAGGAGTTCACTGAAGACAGAATCTGGTTTTTTTTCATGGTTGCAAACTTTGGGTTTTTGTTTATTTACATAGGAGTTTTATGATATTCTGGAACAAATGATGAAAGTGACTACTAAATCATGTTCAAATTGCATTAAACCACTAATTTTGCCATTTAAATAATAAAAGCCACATTGTAGTTGCAAAAGTTGAATTTAAATGATGAATACTTTCTACTGTGAAGAGTAAAAGAAGTAAGTAGCGCATACGGTACACTATTAATTCATTAAATCGTCCAAACCTGGGCGATTTTGAGAGTTTTACTCGATGACTTTAATGTGAAGTCAAGAATCAACCCATATTGATTTCGCAGAAAACACGAATGGTGGGTATTATTTGTTCTCCCTGAAGTTTTTTTGTGGATGAAAAACGCAATTTATATCCAGGAATGACTTATATGGGGCCAAAAGAGGTCTTTGGGCTTTATAAACAGCTGGTATCTCAATAATCATTTGTATTTGTCAAATTCAATTTATCTAATTTAATTTTCCACGAGACTGACTATGGATTTTCCACTCAACTTTAAGTTAATGTAATTTGTCTCACCGAAAATTGATACAATTCTTGCAAAGCAAACAAGGCTTCTACATTGTTTTTGTCTGACTATTTAACTTTGACAAGCTACTTCGGTTGGCCCTGTTATCTCGCATCTTCAAGCTTAGGCTAGTCTCGCTATTTCTCGTAACTGCTTCACCATTTCAATTTGATCACCACCACGTCATGCGGCATGTCTAACTTCAGATGACCCTGTAACCTCTCTGCGTTTTTCTCGAGTATGTATGAATCACAGCTATTTTGCTGAAAATGAATAAGTTAACACGGAGGCCTATCTATTTAAATTCGCAAAGTGGAGTCACTTCCATTCTGTTGCCTTCAAATATTGGTGGCTTTTATCCACATTGTTGTCGAAATACTACATATAACTTATAGAATGTTGAAGGAGTAATTTGGCTCCGCCCACTGATCACTAATTAAATGAATGCTATTTTTAGATAAAAGGACACGATGCCATCTTTTAAATTGATACTGAAGAAACAATATATACGGCCAGAAGTGTTCAAGAATGCCGGCACGAGGAACACATATTCTAATGAAGTTGAGCATCCCGCCTGCCAGTCAACATCGTCTCCAAAACTCAGCGTTATTGAGCATCTTGGCAAAATTTAGAGATTCAAGTAAGAAGTCAATATCCACCGCCGCCTCCATCATCACTAAAAGAACTGGGTGAGTGTGTTTTTCTGAAGAATGGGCTATGATTCCTTTGGGACTAATAATTCATCATTTTTTTATAAATTAACGGCTCGGAATATCGAGGCTGTGATTGTTGCTAAGGGTTAAAATCTAAACAATATTTAACCATATTTTACTGTCTTTCGATGTGTTTTTCACTATTTTGCTCAAGTCCCTTCACTGGTTTCAAAAAGTTGCCATTATCTAGGATGAAAAAAAAACAAACATTTCTACTATATTAGACATCAATTATGTATTTTAGTCATGAAAGAATAATTAACGACAGCACCTATGGCTTATATAATGGGGGTAAAGTAATTGGGTTCTGACCCAATGACACATTTCGATAATAAACGTAAATACACCTCCAGTGGCTTCGCCATAGCCCTAAATGACGTGGCGTTTACATAATTGGTTATTTAAGTAATCGGTTATGGAATTTCAGTCGCGTCGCTCAGTGGTTGATGAGGAAGATGCGCGTACACACCAACACTTGCTTACTACTTTATATACGTGCAGCGCATTTTTTGGATTCATAACACCACACAACGTGTTCAAATACACCGTCGTCATTGTTACCGTCGTCGTTATGTCATCTAAAGGAAAACTGCGTCTTTACAGGATACATTAATACTCTGATCGTGTGCTTCAATAATTAGCGCCCATTATGTGGGGTTCTCCAAGTAACACGCGCTGAAGAATTTGGAATGCATTTTGATACGTCTAGCCAGTCGTCACTCGTTCTAAATAAGAACGCCAATTATAACCCCAGATGCACAAGCCGGGTGTTATTTCACCTGATGGCCCCCCACGTTTTCATAGATTCAGGGCACCGGGATTTGCTGCCGATTTTTGTTCTCCAAAGCTACGAACTCAGTAAGCGCCAACACTCCCTTTGAAAGAACATAGGGAAGCCATAGCAAAACAACAACTTATCCAGCCAAAGTTTCCGCAAACGCTTGTGCACAGGGGACGAGTATGCCGATGAGTCCGTGTTGGACTACTTTTCGCCTACGTCCTCGAGAGCGTGGGAGAATACACGTCATTCACTGTTCCGTACTTTGCTGAGCAAAATGAACATGCCACTTATCCACCCTTGCTAAAGGCCAGCTTTTAGATAAAAATAAACGAGGAGGAGGGGAAGGAGACGGTAATACTGGAGAGCAATAATCAGATATACTTGTGTGATCCAAGCAGTAATACGTATTTGACTACACGGTAATACGTATAGTACACTTTCTACTATGTACTCCAGTGCTAGTACCTTCACCAAACCTACGTGAGAAGCACTTCGTCAAAGTGTACACGTGCCGTCAGTGCGAGGAGTTCTTCGCAACCCTCAGCCAGATCTTGCATGCACGCCGTTCACAAAGGAGCCCGCCTCCATGGCTTCTACTTCTTCATAACCGTATTCGCTTCCATTGTGCTTGCGTCCCCATGCTTTGCACCACTTTGCCAACTCGAACCGGCAACTAAGTAGCTAAACAATGATTAAAGCTTAGGGCAAGATCATGCTTGCTAGCAAAGAGGACATGAAAAAGCAAATCCTTCACATATTAGCCCCGACATGCTGAAACAAACGTGGTGTTGTTGTTGTTGTTAAACATGGCCAGCATAGGAAGTTAACTGGTCCGCGTGCTCACACACCCACCTGATGGTACCTGTTCCCACAACACCTCACATTCGCCATCACATGTTCCTACCTCTTCATAAAGCTCAGTGAAACCAACCATAAGGTTGCTGTTTTTGATAACTTATAAAGGGCGCATTGCTCGAATTCTTGTCAGTACTCCGCAAGATTGTGTCTGAGAGAAACCTAGCATGATTTTCTTGCGCGAGATAGCGTTCTGGGAGACCGTTACTGTCCCATCGGAATCAACACAAAAGAAGCTGAATGAGGATCTTATCGAGGGAAATCGAAGCCTGAAGCTCTTCGGTTGTCTGATTATGTCAATAACGTTACCAGGCGAAGCCGTATTAACACTTCAAGGCAGAGAAAATCGGAACAAATTAGAGGTAAATATGAATAAATCAATGTCCTCTGTGTGTGTGACTGAAAATTGACCAATTGTACACTTTTGAAAGTTTGATGAAAGTTTGCCATTCCAGCCTCACCAAATCCTTGTTCTCAAGGGAGTTGTGGCATACACAGCTTCTATTTTCAAACCAAGTTTTTGTTGAAATGTGGCAAAAATTAGACAATACTAATTTGCTATTTTTATTTACCCCTAATAATGATTAATTGAAGTAGTTTATTTAAAGTTATTCAAATTTAGTTAAATTCAATGTGAAACTAGATAATTTTACTTTTCGGATTCGTGACGGCAAAATCAAGAGTTGCATCGTGTGGAATCTATGAAATCGCACTGCAGCATCCATCGTTATTGAATCATAACGTGAATATGATTGTAAATAATAACAAGGTTACATTTGAATAACATTGTCCCAAATGCAGCGTAGCGATTGAGAAAGTGGTAGAGTGTAACCTAATGAGTTGTGCGAACTTACTTACGTAACTTGTATAGCGGGATAACTGTTGAGCTGACTCGTGATCTTGAAATACCAACAATGCTTGCACAACAAACATTAAAGTACGTGGCCTGATCCTTAACTTCGCCTCTAAATTGCCTTTAGTTTGCTTCCAGCTTAGCATGGTTGCATTGTTTCACTAATTGTCATGCTAGTTCATTTTGAAAAATATTTATGGCTCTTTCTGATGTTATTAAGGTAACAAACGAGGATATTCAAGTGGAGGTATTAAGTTAACTCACCGATTGACTGAAGGGGTCGAAGTGGAAGACGCTTCCCCTCTCATTTCGTTGCACGACTGCCACGCGGGACCCCAATCCCTCCAAGCGAGCCAAAGGACCACCCGCTACCGGTGTGACATTCTGCACCAAGACATTCACTAATCCTATGTAATTGATTACTCTTATGGAGTTTTCAAGGGTAATCACGATATACTATAAGACTTTCCAAGCGCTTAAGACATTGGTGAAAGCGATGGCATATGCCTGAACTAACCCTTTCGCATATAGTGACTCCCGTTATTTCACTGTGACAGACAACATATCTGCGTTCATTTTCGGGAGTAACCCAACACACCACGTCATTTGGGCTTGCAAAAACAAATGCTCTAACGCCAGCTGCAGTGACGGCAAAACGTATGACGTTTTCAATGTGTAAAATAATTACTGATGAAAGCAAAATTCTCCACTTACTGGGAAATGCGATGCATGATCCCTTATCGTGGGTGGCCCATTTGATGACGCTCATTTGAAAATGAAGGTGATTTATCTAAGAGTAAGTGAACTTTTTAACTCACTTTTTAACTCGGTAGCAGATCATCGTGATACAGTGTTTCATTTTACACGGAGCTTGAGTAAAATGCCTCGATGCTTTGACTCGTTAGTGAACTCTCGTTATTTAAACCTTGTTTGTATCACAAGGCCGTATTTTAGAATGAATTCGAATTTTTCAGCATTGTAAATAGCTTTTTTATAAGAATACACCGGTTTTAAGAAATGAAATTGCTTTAATGCATTTACGGGGTATTTTACGATCGGTGGTAGAAGATTAGCAAAACGGTGAACATTGTGAGTTTTTAATCAGTTGATAAATATTCATGTTACCTAGCGGTTTAGATGATTCTCTTTGGCAAGGCAGTAAGGTTTTTGTGGGGTGGAGGTGCTGTTTTTGAATGATTAGAGAATTTGAAGGTCAAGTTTACCTAACTGCTTACAAAGCTCGTCATCTGATAAATGAATTAAAGAGCTCTGTTCTAGCTCTTATAACAAAGCGTAAGGGTTATGCGCAAAGGTTATACCATGGAAGCTATTCTACCTCTCATCAGTTTGCGTCCTGAAAGAATCTGAATGGAAACAACCGATGCTCACATTTATCAAAAATTGGTCTTAATTTATCGGAACTTTGCTGTGTTTTTCGGTTATTTTATATGTACTTGATAAACACAGAGTATAATGTTGATATAAGTTCACCAGTTAGTCTCAAACACCGGTCACCACTCCCGTAAAGCTGGTTTAAGTAAAGACCATATTTTGATAAATGCAAGGTCCTAATGTTTTAAAAGAGTATCTTAGAACTACAATAGTTCAATGTTACCTAGTCTCTCAGCGGACGCCTAACCGGCACCGTGTGCATTGTATTTTGTAAATCTAACAATAAATTTACGTTTTACGAATTTACGATTTTAGATTGTTAGTTATTTTCCAGGAATAAAAGGCATTAATTCACAGCTACACATAAAGCATTTTAATTTACATCCACATCGGATTATAAATTGCCTTAGCACATAGACGCCAAGATTAATAAAGTCAACAAGCGAATCTAAATGAACCCAAAAGCAATTCGTCAGCAGATACCTTATCGCTTCTGCTCCCTAAACGAAAGCCTGTCAAAAATTGAAGCACATTTCTTCGAAGAAGGGCGTAGGCTGGGAGCCATCAAAATCGATGAGGTGTAATACAGCCTGAGAGTTTTTGTAATTGAAGCATCGAAGCACCGATATTTGAAGAGGTTTGCACTGCTCAGGAGACAAAATTTTCCAGAAAAAGATAGACTGTGATTCAGTGGCTGACTTTCAAGGCCGTCACTCCCAAAGAATCGGTAAATCATTAGGCTTAGTGAGCCGTGGCGAGGAAAAATATGATTTTCAAGGATTTCTCAGTTGGCCATTTATGAAATTTAAAACACTTTTAAGAAGTGAGGGCGGGAGTTTCTGCTGCACTTATTGAACTTTGAGTTTAATCTATAGCCTAACTATCCGCCAAAAGAATGAGCAGAGGTCAATGGAAAAGAGGATAGACAATAAATCGTATTAAATGTTGAGGCATTCAGAGAGTTTCTGGATTGAAATTGGGAATGAATTTGATGACAATAGTTGCGGAATTTTGTCTTGGTTATTTGTGCTTTTGAAATGCCTGGAAAGCGACGAAAAGAGATTACTGAATAGTCCCCGGAGAAGTTAAAGGAGGTCACTTATGAATGTTATCTCAAGTAGGATTACGACAGTGCAAGCCACACGTGAGTCTGAATCTGGGTCATTCCAAAAAAGCCAGTGTAAATCTCTAAGATATTAAGCAAATCGTCTTCCGATGCCACATTACTTTCAACCTTTCCATCAATCCGGCACCCGATTGTAGCCTTGAAAATCAATATTTATGGACGTTAACAATTATTTCGATGATTAAGAGGGAAATGTGGGTATTACGATTTGGTATAATTGTTTCCATCTTAAGAACTTCTATGGTCGCAAATAAATAGCAACTAGCCCCATTAGTGTTTCATCGCCGAATCTTTGAAGCTCCAAAACATGAGTAACTCAACTAATTATTTACTTGCCAATTGCCTGCTTATCGGCTGAATGTAAAAACGACTATAAAAGCATGCGGACACCTACAACCGTCAAGCCGAGCACATCACGAAAATGAACACATCAGTTGGCGTATTGCTTCTGTTTAAGCTTGACAATTTAGTGCCAGATTAAAATATTGAATGAGACCCCATTCTTATGGCAATTGATCCAAGTGCTACTGTAGCCATGTTATCTGGTTAGATCACCAAATCACCACCCAACATTGTGCTTCAAATGCCCACTTCATCTAAATCTTGCTATCACAGGTTTTAAGGATCAACAATTCGCATTGAATTTGAAAGCAGCAATCATTGAAATGAAACAAAATAGTCACTTTATTATAAGTAAATCAAAACATTGTGTTTTCCTATGTAGGGCATGAAAAGGCCTCATTTTTGGCCATAAAGAAATTGTTGAGAGTACTTTAAGTGCTTTCGCCGTTATGTTACGATACCTCAAGTCGATGTAGATGTCGACGTCGTCATCCCATGAAATCACATCGTGATGTCGATTAGTGGATCTGTTGGGACTTTTTTGCCGTAGGATATCATTATCCCGATCAACCCGTGTATCCATTTAACTCTAAAGGATCAAAATTAGATTCATGTCTAGTCTACCCAAACGAAAAAGAACTTTTACATTTTGAGAAAATCCACCACTGTTGGTGACTCGTCTGCCACACCTGTCTTTGAAAAACTGAGCCATACTTTTGAGTGGCGTTCAGGCCTAAAGATGTCGCGATAAGGTGGTGGTGTGCTTCCCATGAATTTTGAGTTCACAGGCTCACTGTTTCTAAATGTGTCCTCATCGATGTTATTTCACTATCTGCTTAGTGATATTCTTTGAAACGCCATATCTTTGGTAATGACTCTTTTAATTGGTCTGTATATTTTGGCAACATGAGGCTTACAATGCTAAGTAGTATTTATTGAGGATTTAGATG
Organism: Anomotaenia brevis; assembly: GCA_030710315.1. Lineage (NCBI taxonomy): Eukaryota > Metazoa > Platyhelminthes > Cestoda > Cyclophyllidea > Dilepididae > Anomotaenia > Anomotaenia brevis. The sequence continues at coordinate 12,323 of JAUOZQ010000313.1, forward strand.
GCAAAAATAGTTCATAGCAACACCCCTGTACAGGCATTGCACAATTCTTTCTGAGGCTAGAAACTGAATAAGAATTTCCAGAGGAAATGTGTGTAGCAACTCCAAGGTGACCTAAGAGTATATTCGTCCCACTACTCATGGTCACGTTTATCCCTCTAACTGATCTGGCCATGTTCTTTACCGATAAAGCAGGTCGACAATATCATAACACAGTCGTCTTCAAACACTCAACACAACTCTCTAATGAACACTCTGGGATGGACGTCTTCTCTCTTCCCTCGATCTCTGGTTTCCGTGGCTCAAATGTTTTATTTATATTCATTACTTTTAGTAGCATACTTCGACGATTAAATCCGGTAGTCTGATAATCCCTCTTTGCTGGAATTTACAGACCATAAGAAAATCTGTTCCTTTCTAAGAGGCTATGATGAAGAAATAAATAAATGATCTGGATTTTTTCGAATTAAGCCAACCCATAGTCTTATTGTACAGATCACTATATTTTCAGGAGATGAATTACGTGAGAAGGATTTTGTGAAACAAACTATGTCGAAGTCAAAGAGACATGCCTAAGCCCAGGTGTCAATTTGACCTCTGTGTGTGCTCTCTCCAGTATTCACTAATCACTACGATTTTCTCCAAACGACAACGTTAAGGGAATGGCAATTTAGAGTAATAGGAGGGTTCACAATAATCGAACGAAAAATTCTATTACTCAAAATTTGGGGTTGAGGTAATTGAGATGTAACCCGTGGACCAACACATTTTATACGATTTGATGGAATATTAGAAATAAACCGTTCAAATTATTGACCACTAATTTAGTTAACAACAACTAATGGGATGAACCATACTTTTCCCAGTTCCAGAACAATGTCGCCTTACACTTTCAATAGCAAACTGCAATCGATAGCCTCTTAAGGCACTGATTGTCCAACTTAAAGATTCAGATAAGTGAATTTGTATCACATTTCAACTAATTACTCACTCCGGGATTAGAAAGTTCCGTCTGGAGAAAACGTTGGATCCACTGTCGAAAATATTGCAAACAGCTGCCAGTCTTCTGGCCAATTTCCTTGTGTATAAATAGTATCTTCCTCCCGAGCGCTCAATATTGTGGGACTTAGTAAGGAGAGGTGCGCGCACGGAACGTTTATTATAAAACTGTAAGTGTGCGTGTTGCACTCCAGACTTTATGAGATAGAAACAGAGGACATGACTCACACAATTCGATTAGGTACGGGGTATCCGGTGAGCCCGAGACAATGATATCGCTCCAATTGTATGGTTCTCCAGTATGGGGGGTCATCCCTTGCTCCTCGGACTGTAGAATGACTAATTAGATAGACTCAGACAATGCAACTGCCCCCTCCCCCACTGCTCAAATATTCAACAAAGACTACCCAGACATGATAGGTTACAGACGTCTGGAATAAAAGATATTGTACTTTATGAAATTATATCGCTAATTAAATTAAGCTAACTCTGCAATTCATATTTTCCAAAAGTAACTGTTCACATAAATCTTTTTTCAAGAAATTTCCGTCGCTATTTTAAAGCTTCTTGGCAGTCAGTAAATGGTGCCAATTACAATTCCAGCCCAAAACGACTATGGCGGATCCATGACCTCGAATGCAAGGTTAATTCCTAAAAATCTCCATTGCAAAATACACCCAACGGTGCATTAAAAAAGTCGCAAGCTACGTATAGTACGGCAGCTTAAAGATACACTTCTAAGTTCATAGATAGACGAACGTCTACAGACGCTATTATTCTTGATAGGAATGCATATTAGTTGACACTAATCATTTAGGACTGCAGTGGGCTAAAGGCAATACTTCATTGTTTCTGTTAGAGGTGTAAAAATCGACAAGGATTTTAGTAGCGGAACAAACGCCGCAAACAAGGAAATCTGTCGGTTTGTCTTTTTTAAGAAGAACTCGGTTACAATCGCAATGTCGTCGTGATAATAGATGAATAGTCCGCCTAAAAATGAGTTTCTAAGAGTTGTGAAAGGGTAACCATCAAACCTCGAAGGAATTAAAGTAATTCTCAGGCTTCGATGGGTCTAAGAGTCGTTCTCTTGGGGGATTTAATGCGTTCGACTGGAATTTCTTGTTAGTTTTAGCCACGTCATCCCCATATTATCTTGAATTTCGTGTGTGAAATGCTGGTAGCAACTAAATTGCTATCAGTTCTATTTTACGCAGAACAACTTGAAAAAAATTGTCTTTACGAGTCAAAGTCTTAAAATTTAAGGAGTCTTTTATTTAACAAAGGCGAAATTTTAAAATCATTCCTTTACTGATCCGTTCTTGCTGTATTTAACTATTTTTTCCGCCTATGAAAACATGAGCCCTCAAAGATTTACCAATTGACTGCCGATTTAGGTTTCATATATATATCGGTAAGGCAGGGATTGACCTAGACTTTGACCTCATTAAGAGCACATGACTTCATCATGCCCCAGAGTACCCACAAAACAACGTAGATGTCCGGCATTAGTGCCAAAATCACGGAAACGCCAGAAGGGGTGGGAAACTCGGCTATAAAAACAAAAATGTGGGCGTTTTTGGGTACATGTTACATGTTCTGCTCGAAGAGGGTTGAGCACACCGAACGTGCCTGACTAGTGAGTTGACGTGCTACCTGGCACGATGACAGAGTGTGTCACAGCTAGTCAAAATCGCGTGCGCACGACTCATCGATTGTCTGTGGTGGCTGTGCTAAAACCAGACGAAGGTCGCTCATCATGTTGTGCCTGAGTGATGCACAACAATGGAATGTAGGATTTCGGATTTCAAAATTTAAATTATTCTGCAGAATTAATTCTGAATTCTTTTATGAGAAAACAACATGGTTAGAGATATCCCTTGACAAAAAATATTACTTTAGCTGAGACACAAATTTCACGCAGAGCCCAACCATGTAAGTTATTTAGTATTTCGAGACTCTATGTCTCAAAGTTGCGTTAAATGAAACATCAGCGATACTGATTCCCTCTTCACGAAACGTACCACCGTTAGTCTTAGAGAACATGGCAATGGTGTACTTTGTACGAAACTGACCGCGTTAAAGCCACGTTTGATCAACGCAGGGGACCTGGCAAAGACAAGACATCCTGGATACACTTAGAGGGTCTCTATGGTGTGTAATTTACACATAGGCTAAATCCTAGTGACAACGAAACCGCCTATTATCCATCTTTGCTTTCACTTTCATTAAAAATTAGGAAAGTTTATTCATTAGCGCAAAATAGCTGGATTCTCATGCCACAGTTACAAAATCTTTCATGGTTCTTAAAGAAGCAGCTCACACGAATCACATCTCGTTTTAGGAAGGGTTAGAGTTCAGTCAAAGGATTAATTAAAAACTAATGTCACTAGCCCGAACACACAACTTGTGGTAGATGGGCTCACGCAAGACTCGAATGTCCATGAGAAAGGAAAATATGATCTCAACATGTACTCATTTGCCTGGAGCATAGATTAAAATAAATAACACTCCATTAAACGAAATAGAGTAACATTTTCTGGAAAAATGGAAAATAATAATGATTGTTTAATCAGTTTTTTTCAATTTTTGCGTAATATAAAAATGTCTAATGGTTGTTACTGATTTCCTTTAGAGTCGGATCAGACGACGATCGTGGTTAAGACTTAGCCCACCCAATAACTTCCACCTGCACCTCCTAAATATATTATTGTTAAAGATGTGAATTTAAATTAATAGGCTGAATTAAAATGACAAAGGTTGGATTTAAAGGCGTGCAGTGGATTGCTGCGAAACTCCCGGTTCGGAGCAATTGACTGAATCACTGCCTCTATTTTTAGTCTTTATTTTTATTCAAGTGAAACGACTTATACTACTAAAACTAAAGACTAATAAACTTACGATAATAATAACTAAAAAATATATTTTATTCGCAGAAAATAGTTCAATTTTTTATTACAATTTCAATTTATTCACACAATATGCAAATGAGCACTATAATAAAATATTAAATGTAATAAAAGTATATCGTAAAAATGCCAATATAAGACATAAATGTAATGTATTAAATATAAAGTAGCATAAACGGCTATCATTCTGGCTTTGACTGCAAACCTTTCTATGCCAAAGTTATTCTCTGCAAAGGGAATGCTCAGTGGTTTATGAATGAAGTCGCAACATTCAGTTTTTAGTAAATTTTGAAACATTATAATATGCATGTTTTTTAATTATTTATAAATTTTTAATTTTTTGGCTACAATTATTATCGAATGCAGAGGGATAGGTAATGAAGATTAAACTGCAAGCCAGGAATTTCGTGATAGAACATTTCACACTTCAAGCAAATTTGTACACTTAAAACGGTTTATGCCTTACAAACCTGACTTTCACAATATTTGGAAATAAAAATATTCGCGATGACATGAATCGTGAATAAAAAATTCGCATTCTTTGTGGGAGAAAAATAAGGTCCCTTAGTTTATTTAAATTATATTTGGCTGTACTATAATGAAACACCTAACTTAAATCAGGTATTTAGCAAATGATCATTCAAAAATTAAAAGAGTGTACCTACTATCCAAATTGTGGCGAACATTTTGTAAAAGATTGCTGCTATTTTAAGTTATATTTGAAAAAGAATTTGTTTACAAATGAGTTAGGTTGAAAAACTACAATTCCTAAAATAATTGAAACATTGTTTTGTTGAATTTTCGAGCAAGCAATTTTTTAGTCCGTGCTTGCTTTTTTTCAAAGGTGAATTCTATTTGGAAACAAAACCTTAAAATCTTAGAAAAAAAGAGTAACGAAACAAGTAGACTGTTGCGTCAACTTGCATAAAAATAAATTTTGCTATAAAGTGAATCTATGATTCGCTTAATATATTTCAATAATAAAACATCAATGTGCCGAAATACGACATTTTCTGCTCCATGACTAAAAACGCTTTGAAAAAGTAGTCCTTGAGGGCAGCTCCTCCGTGATGGAATGCAGCTCTACCGTGCACCTCCCGACGAGGAACAGTTTCGGTGGAGACCGGTCTCTGTAGGTGGTCAGTGAGGAGCTCCACAGTAATTTTAGGAGCCGTGGGTTTACGATCCTATCCAACAATTCGATTTAAGAGGGTGCGACTTTCTAACTTCTTTTTTCTGCCTGCGATTCTGCGTCACACCGCTAAATCCCTTGTTGGGTCACTTTCATGGACTGTTTCCCGAAGAATCTAGGCAATGGAATCATTAATGTGCTTTTCAGTTGCATTTCAATGACAGTAAGATACAAATTTGTGTATAGCAATTAATTTTTAATTAATTTTAAGCCTAATACATGATTTCGAGCATTTTTTCAAGAAAAAATCCTACATTTATATGGTTTATATAGTTCAGCAGGAAATGCTGATCTTTCATTCTCAAAACCAGAGAGGAGAGAAGGCGTTCGTCAACGATATTCCGAGGTCAGTCTTAGTCTTCGGTGCATAAAATATAATCTGTTCGTTCGAACGTGAAATAAGTGGTGATGTCTGGGGTGAAATATACGCATTTAAAATCGAGCAATGCGTTTGCTACATCCAAGACCATGTACTTATACTTAACGAACAAAAATAGGATCTCATAGTAGACTTCAAAAGGCACTAGTAAAGTTATACAAAATATTCCTGAATTGTATTGCTAGAGTAACGGAAACAGCTAGAAAACCCATTTTTCAGAAAAATGGTTTTTGACGGGATCTACACAAATCTGGATCCCACCACAGTTAATCTGCTATTAGGAGACATCTGCTCTGCTCAAAGGCAAATTTTACCTAGTGTTTAGAGTGGTAAAGTAGAAAAGTATTTCCTACCTCTGACTGAGTGAACTGCTTTTTAAGACAGAAGAAAGAAGCACTTACTCCAGTAGGCTGCCTCCTCCCAAACCTAAAACATGGCAGCCGGGCCAATGAACAAGTTCCCTTCATGAACGACGAATTTGCAGCAGAGACTTTTTAGGAATTTAGCGATCAGTTTCATCCTGTGGCTGCTCAGGAACAGTTTCCCCTGAAGAACGCCACCATCGTTGAAGATGCTGGTGCACAAATCCACAAAACTTTTATTTCACATTTTAAAATGTGGACCAGATTATTTTATTGTCACTGCAGATTCTGAATATGAGAAGCATCGAAAACACTGGAACATAACCTGCCGACTTGAAGGAATGTTTGAGTGCCCCCTCTAAAATCCCCTTTGCAGAGAATGCCTTTGGCATACAAAGGTTTGCAGTCAAAGCCAGAATGATAGCTGTTTATATTACTCTATATTTAAAATATTGTATTTTTTGTTTTACAATGGTATTTTACATTTTATTTATATTGCATTTACCATTTTTATAAAAGTGCTCATTTCTATATTGCGTGAATAACTTGAAATTTTCTTTGTAATGAATAAATTGAACTATCTTCTGCGAATAAAATATATTTTTTAGTTATTATTACCGTGAATTTATTAGTTTTTGGTTCTAATAGTATAAGTCGTTTCACTAGAATAAAACATAAAGACTAAAAATGAAAGTAGTGATTTAGTCAATTGCTCCGAATCGAGAGTTCCGCTTCAAGCCACTGCACGCCTTTAAATTTAATCTTTGTCATTTCGATTCAGCATAATAATTTAAATTCACATTTTTAATATGATATATTTAGGAGGTGTAGGTGGAAGTAATAGGAATTTTACACTTTAAAGCAGTGGAATACACTGTTTATCAGTAGATCTGAAATAAGGCGAATAAATTGCAGTTCCATGTTGCTCTTTGGCTGGAGCCTGGGTCCATCGGTGACTCCATTTCTAATAGTAGAGTTTAGATGTTGCAATATGTTACACCCTGGAATGCGCAAAAAATTATTTAAAATACTTAGGTGTATATTTCAAATCAAACTAAAATGTAGAATTTTGCAGACATAGTAGTGTAGAAATTATTTATGAGCAAACATTCAACGAATAAGCTTTTACTAGGATTTTATTAATTAAAAATGAAGTTTTATTCGCAGATTCGCTTACCTTGATCAGACGGATTTAAAGTAAACAGCTCACTTTATTATTTAAACATATTTTAGATAATTTTACACAAAAGAGAAAAAAGAAATTTATTAAAAAAAGTTAAATCTTTCTTTAAAATTATGGCTTTTCTTGAAAAATTGTTAATACACATTTGTAAGTTGCCATCGTTCTAGTTTTTTGATTTGAATTGACATCAAGTAAATCTGCTTATAAACATAAATATATTATTTTGCATTAAAACAGAAAAGGGAAAATTTCGAAGAAAATTTTATAGTACTTTGTTTGCATAAATAATAAAAATGAATTCCGAGTAACCGCAAATAACATTTTTAATAACTGCTTTTTGATTTGATAATAACATTACAGCTACTTCTGCAAATTTTATGAACCTTTATCATAGCATTATATTTTAAAATAAGTTATTTATAGTTGATAGTCAATATTTCAAAATGATTAATTTTCATTGATTTATATGACAATTTAGAAGTGGTAGAGAAGCACTTTCCATGATTTGTAACGTGACAAGTTTTACTTTGTAACCAATATCTGCCCCCTCTCTGTTTTGTGCAATTATATTTAAATACAACCTACATTTAAGCAAACTAGCATACTTCTTAAATAATACTAAACAGACGATTCTAGAAAAGCAGAATTAGATGCCTTGAATGAGTAAAAAAATGTTTTTTTCTACTCCAGCTAAAACTTATTTTGAAAAAAAGGCCTTTGGTAATGTAATTTTAAAGTACGTGAGTAATTGATTTATGATTTTTGAATATAATTCATTATTGTCCTCCAGAAAAAATCTGCCTATATTTCCATTGTGGCATTTATTTTCTCAATGAATTTACACCCGGATTAGTATCTACTGCAAATCTGAGAATATTTTAATCTGGAATAATTATGTGTATGTTAACGTATTTTAACGATTTTATTGGATAGCATTTCTTGCAAGTTTATGATGAAAATTTGGCCATGAGATTTATACTTTTATGGTTTTAAGTGCTTGAATTAAAATTTGTTGACGCAATGTAACATAATTGACAGCAAGATATTGCACTATCATATGTTTTGAAATTTAAGCGCTTTAAATAAGAATAGAAAAAAATAGTAATTGTTTCCGGACGCAGTGCAAATAATTTTGATAAAAATATTTTTACTGTTAATATGCATGGCCGAACGTTGAATTGGATTATAAATAAAATTTAAAAACACGAATAATTTTCTCCGTTTACTTTTTTATATTGCACTGTTTCTTTTTTTCCATGCATGCTTCGAAAACAACACTTTTAAGGCAAAAATGGTGAATTACAATTGTTTTATTGATTTTTTCTGTGCATTTTTAATTTTACAACCGTATTCAACAAATGAATTAAATTTAATGAAACTATACTTTACTATATTTTCCTTACTATTTTGTTTATTTATTTCAGCTGGTTTCTAAGTTTTAAAATAAGAAATTTCTGGAAATCATAAAAAAGTAGTTTAAAAACTCAGGGGGTTATTTAAAGTTACAACAAAAACGTCTTTTTAAATATACAGTTGTTATGGTTGGCTAAAGCGAGTATATAACACTTAAGCCAAATGCGACTTTACATTTAGCTCGTGCCATGTTAGCCGTATGCTTCAGCATTAAAATGACTTGCCGCGATGATCTTTAAATTATTTTTATTACAAATTTTCCCTTTATAAGAAATTTTTGCTAGTCCTTCTTGTTCTTCATTTGTGCGGCCCAATCATAGTGAATTCGTGCGGTATGTACATTTTTAAATATTTACGAAAGCTGGAAAATAATATTTTGATAATTAAAAAAATTAAACAAGATTCTTCTTACATTTAGGAATAGGTTCCGAAAATGCAGGGGGTAATTCAAAATTAAATTTAAATAAACTTCGTTTTGGTAACAATACAGAACCATATTTCGTATTAAATTGTTAAAATTTCAACAGTTTCAGTCATTTAAATTTCCCAAAAGAAAAATATTTGCCCATTGTATTATTTCAGTAAGGTTAATTGATAAGTAATGCTACAATACCTTGTGTCTTAATAGTTTCGATAAATAATAAATCAGTTTAAATGTGAATTTGAAATTCTGATTGCATTAAGACAAACTATAAGTTAATCAGTTTACAAGCTGAATATTTTCTAAAAGCAAATTATTTAATGAAAGATAAAAATGTTTTCAAAGGCATAATCAAACTTTGATTAAGTATTACTGCGCAATCATTATTTAAAACTTTTTTTAGAAAACCATGTCCCTGAACTTACCTTAATCCAATTAATGCCTCCATTTATTAGGTTCGCCCTGTAAGTAAATAAAATTTTTTTGTTTTTCTAGGAAAATATTATTTTTTATATTAAATTCTAAAATGGTGACATGTTAAATATTTCTAAAACTCGGTGAAAAAGTGGAAAAGATGCAGTAAATTACTCAGAATGACCATTAATTTATAAATAATTTAAAAATTTCAATTATAGTTGGAATCTTAGGTAAGAAAAACTAGAATCTCTACGGCGTCTTTTTTTGTTTATTGGATAGCAAAATATGCTCTTATAGATTGCAAAATAAAACTTTAGAAATGTTTCATAATTTTTTTATTTATTTTTTTTGAAATGCATAAGAACTTGGACATGTGGCTTGTCGTACAAAAAGAGTAAAAACTAAATTCGATATCTCATAAAAAATTAGGCACAGGCCCTTGTAAGTTCATTTTAAGCATGCAATTTTATCATTTTAAGGCGATGCTATTAAAAAAATAATGTAGTCATTGTCTATTTGGTTATTTGAAAGTAAATTGCAAAATCAAGCATTTATACGTTTATAAAACACTGCTTTCGGCATTTTTGGGTATCATTTCAGTGTTTGAACTCTTTTAAATGACCTACAGATTCCTTAATTGACATTCCTACCACTTGATTTCAACTTACCTAATCCGAAGCCTTATTTACGAACAATAAAGCAGTATTTACATTAATTTAAATTAAATTAAAGGGGGCGATCCTAGTAAGCAGATTTTGAAATTTTCTTAAAAAAACCTGACAACGTGCAATTTAGTTAAATATTACTTTATGGACTAAAATTCATAGAAAGCAAGAGCCTAATGATAAATTCCTTTTCAGATAAGCCTTTCTGTAAGCACATTTAAACTGGTTAACTTTTTTTCAAGAAAACATTGCTCTTATCTTAGTATGACTAAATAGCCAAATACATGCCCAAGTGTTCAAACTAATTATTTAACGCCGTAAATAAAAATATGAGACACTAATAACAATCCGACTGAGAAAGTCATTTTTTAAATTATTATTTGAAAATAGCAAGTTTTAATTTAAAATGTATTATAAATGTGTTGTATTCTTTAACAATTAATAAAAGAACTGAAAATTTAATAATTTTTAAAAGGTTTTATCAAACATTTAATTTTTTTAAAATTTCTATTAGGGGGAAGAAGTAAGCATTTTTTAATTTATTGATCATTATATAAAAAAGATCCAAATATTGATACTAAAAATAATCGCCATTAAATAAAAACTGAAATAAATTTTTAAATCAGTTTGCTGTTAAATAAATCGAAATCTACTTTAGTTAAATATAACTAATATGAGAAATCGCAAAGATATTTATTTTATTGTTTGTAATTCATTTTAATAGGGAAAAGCTAAGTCCTCTGGTATTTGGCAAAACCGCATTATCTTAAAATTTTGTTACCGAAAAAATAAAACCTGTGCAAAACTCTTTTTATATTTTAGAGAGATTTCTTGAAGCGCTCCTGACAACTTTTGACTTTTATTTATTAAAATAATTTACAAACAAACAATACTGAAGATGTTTTGTAATGGCAAATATCGTTTCTTTTTTCAAACCAAGAGAAAGGTTTATTTATTTACCAACACCGTCCTTATTAAACTCGTTTTGAAATTTCTTAAGTTATAATAATTTTTTAATATTAAATGAAATCTCCTACTTAAATGTATCAACAAATTGCTAAAAGAATGTCTCTGTGGGCAGGCTCTTTATAATTATTTTAAACCATAATTATATTTAACAATCGTCCTTAGATATTAAATTTTAAAAACTGATGACCACTTATGAGAACCAATAATATTTAGCTTTTGAAACGATTTCAGCTGTACGTGGGCCAAAATCTTGGCCTCTTTAAAAGTCAGAGAGCTTTGATATTTCTATAAATTTATAACTAATTTAAAGAATACGTAAATGTTTTAGTAAAGGTGTCAAAATAATTATTTAGTAAGGAAGAATATGTCAGGTTTAGATTGTTTTCAACAGACTGAGATTTTGCTGATGCATTTTTTGATAGATCACAATTTTGCCTCATTAATAAATCTGAGTACTAACTGATAACGTTTAATTAAAATATAAAAAACATTTAAGTGCAAAAAGTTTGTTTAAGTCAAGTAAAACCTACATTTTACTATTTAATAAAAGGTCTATTTCATACATTCTTATTTACTTGCTCAACTGATTTAAATAAATATTTTTAATAAATCATAATTTTTAAAATATTAATTTTTTCAACAAGATTGTAAACAGATTCTATAGAGCAATAAGTAGAATAACAAATTTTATTAAATGCGAAAGAAATTATTATAATTAAAGACCATTTAAGGGCATCAACCATCTAGAATAGAATGATTCCACATCTTTTTCTAAGGGACTAGCAAAATGGCATAATGATTTTTTTGTTCTTGTGTCTTTAATAATAAGTTTTCCCTTATATAGCAAAATTTTTGAAATTTTTCCTTTTACCGAATTATCAAGCAGATTTAAATCTATTTCGCTGTATGAAAGCAAAAGCAAATTAGCATTTACTACGTTAACGAATGAATATCCTTTCCAGGGAAAGTTATATTTATCTTAATGAGAATTGAGTATGTTAAGAAAAATATTTATAAACGATTATTTGTTTTTAATCTTATAGACTAAATACATTCGTCTTCGGATTTAAACACAAAGAATATTCCTTTATTTTACTAGCAGAGCTAATTACAAAATATAAATTATTTTATAAACGGTTTGTAAATAGATTGGTTGCTTGTTATAAAGTAAGCAAATGTTTTAGCAATTTTGATTAAAATAAAATAGTTTAGACGTGTATATTTTAAAAAATACAGTTTAATTGAAATTTAGTATCTTTGGCATGCAAAGCAACCGGTTTCGATTTTCTTTGGTAGTTTCGATCAAGACTAATAAAATAACGAGTTTATATTTTTGGACAGTATTATAAAAATGAATTAAATAGAGTTTATTCAGAAAACAAATATAATGTTGACCTAATTTATATAATTTGGCCTTTCATGATAAATTCAGACGCCAATAAGTTCATTTAACACACTAAAGACATTATTGATATTTCGAATTATCCACTCTTGAGTGAGTCCCTTTTTATTATATATGATATAATTAATTAACACTTAGATTAACGAATTTTGGTCTTTTTTCATTTTCAGATTTAGCTCATCAATCTAAAGATTTCACTATAATGCAACAATTAAATTCATTATAAAAATTAGCACAAAAATTGGTCTATACTGCATCAAAAAAATACTTAGAAAAAATTATTATTTCTCATCATTTTTTTACATATAACAAGTGTAAAATGACTAAACGAAGTACATAAAATTTCCAGAATTGCATAATAGTCAAATATTTCAATACCATTTATTCTTAATTGCACGAGATTCATTGTAAAGAAGGCATAAGATGAGCGGACATTGTGTTTAGATAATTAGAGCTTGTTCATCCTGATTTAAAATTGGCCCATCATTCTACTTTCCACCACTTAGTATTAATCAAAAATCTACTTAAATTTGATCAAGATTTTTTTAAAATTTCAAAGAGAAGCACATGCGTTTGATTAAAAAAATTTATTATATTTTTTCATTTTGATTTTAAGAATATAGTTGAATTTATGTAACTTGAGTATTTTCTAATTGCATTTTTAGTAATTGGCTTACTGCGTTTAATTAAAATTACTATACTGAGGCACTTTATTTAAGAAAACAATGGCTAATGTGTAGTGAATTGGGTTTTAAAATTAAAAAAAGTACTTGTAACGCTAGCGTTAAAGATTTCAATGCAGAAAATATATTTTAAATATTTAACAGTCGCTTATTTAGCTCGTTTTTTTGATAGAATAACCACTTGATACCCGAAATTTAAAGATTCCAGTAAGACTACAGGAATATCAAATGACCTTTAGCAATATTTTTAGCTTTAACAATATCTTTCAAGTAAACTGTCATAAATACCCAAATTAGGTTAATTAGAGATAGCAACGAAATTATTTTTAAATTTTAAGAATCACTCCTATTGAACTCACAGTGCAAAGTTACGATCATTTATTTAAATAAACTCAAATTTTTACAAAAATGTGCGATTTTATTTAGAAAGCATGCAATAAATTGGACATTTTAAATTTGGCACAATTTTTCCGAGCATTTAAATAGTTAATTAATTTGAGTAAAATAAAAATACACATTTTTAATATTAAATTTAAAATAATACCTACGATATTTTCATTTCCGGTAATATAAATTTAATTGCATATTAGTCAGGGATATATACAAATGATATTTTGCCTTTTGTACCATTCCGTGTTTCCTGCTACTTTGGAAATATAGGTCTACACATATTATTAACATAATAATTTAAGCAATCTCATTTAAAATTCTAACCTTTTTTCACAATAAAATTTTTCTATATAAATTATGGATTTCTCAACAGAAAATCTAATATAGTAAACGCGTTGTAAGATGATCGTTTTATGTGTTGAAAAAGTCAGATTAAACAAATTAATTGATATTTTCTTGAAGTAGTTTATTCGAAGGTGATTATTAATCATTTCACTCAGTTATATTCAAATAAATTCACAATGAATATATGACATATTCAAATTGGAATTTAAACGGTTTCGCAAAAACACGTTACATTTCGAACTACAAATTGTGCTTTAGTTTAACAGTGTTTGCTTCAAATCGTTCGTAACGTAAATGGTTACAAGATAATATGATGAGTTGAAGCCAACATGGCAAAATGTAAATATATGAAATGGCAAAACTTGAGTTTTACATAAAAAGTCATTAACATTGTCGTACTCTCAGATCGAACAAACGAGCGACTCAAAATGATTTATGAATGCACCAACACTAAAATTAGGAAAAATAGAGCCCTGGATTAGACGTCTTAACTTAGGCTAACCCGTTTCTGCTCATCACATAAGCCATAAAATAATAATTATCTTTAAAACATATCTTGTGAGGTGCTATTAAAACCGTAACAGACAGCTTTGAAAGTGCAGCAGTTAAAAATGACCTTAGTTGCTTTATACAACACTAATTTTGAATGGATTTTGGCTGCATTGATTTGCTGATTGAATTTACTGAAGAAATCACCATTTATATCGCTGTAAAGGAATGGGTTAAAAAGCTAGCCGAATTTCATACAAATTGTGAAGCATTAAGATCCTATTTTTGCATAAAAAGGTCAAAGAAGAAAGGGGAATAATTTAAAATTTACATATTTGTAATACAATTTTTTAACTAATTTTAAAATAATTTTGCTGATTTTATTAGTATATTTCTATTTTTTGAAATTACCTTTATTAAATCTAAAAATTCCATTACTTTTAGAAAACGATTTTAAAATTCGCTTATTGATCCATCGGCAATAAATGTTGAATTTACTGAAAACAAGCCACGTAGGATAACAATAATCAAGATATGTGTTAATACAGAGCCTTTTTGTAAGTCCTCTTGCAATGTATATATGGTAGGTAGCTGTTCATTAGCTGTTTTAAATATAAAAATTTTATTAGCCAGGTGAATTTACTATAACCAATAAACTTCATTTGATTGATCACTTACATCCTTAAAAATGATTATTAATTGTGCATTTCATCACAAGGTTTCATATAATTCGATGTTTTTAATCAAAATGAAAATTAAAGAAATAACAGAAACTGTGCTAAAATTTAAAGCTATGAAAATTATTGTTATTTCAAATAAGATGAAAATCAAGTCTTTATGGGTATCAAAGTTAAATTGTAGCAACTAAAACTAGCCTTCGTTTTTTTCTAAACATCTCCATGTTTTTAAAAGATTTTGTTATATTTATTCGTTGTTTCACAAAAAAATTTCAAAAAAGGAAAAAATTTATGGAGACCAGATAATTTAAAATTGAAGACATCTCTTTACAAAGCAAATTACCCAGTTAGTAAAAATATAGGTCAAATCACCCATAGACGTGTGCGGTTTTAACGGTTTTGGTCTAAAGCAAATTTGAACCAGAAAACTTCTATTAGTGTCGTAGACTTATAAAACTTTTGTGTATTAGGGCTTCAATTTTAAAAATTTGGCCTATGTTTAAAAATGTCACATGCAATTTTTCAACTAAACGTTAGCTACCTATAAATGCAATTTAAAGTATAAAGTGACAAAACTACCCTTGGCAATTTACGAAATTTATAATGTTATACAGAGAACTACGCGACATCTCTAGTTCGGTAATTCAAGTGATTTTATAACAAAAGGCAATTAATAAAAATATGTAAAAACCTAATTTTAATTCAAAAGCTACTCAAACTATGTCAGGAATACAATTATCATAAAATTGCTTCTGTACAGATAACTACTCTGTTTTTTAACCACAAAAGATCCAACACATTTTTGATTTGTTTTATTATCGGATAAAAGCCAATTGTAATAATTATTATAGTTCTCTAAATTATATAAATGTATATAATGTCATTTGGATGCGCATCTGGATACTCATCTCATTTAATTCAAAAGATGCTTTACAGTTGTTCGACCTCAAAATGCAGGTAAATGTCTTCAAGATATATTTTTGTATATCTTTCGCAATAAAGTTGGAAGTCATTGGAGTTCACTCTTTAATTTTAGTTGTCAAATTTTTTTGTAAATTCCTAAAAACAAGAATAACTTTCAGATACCATCTACATACCATCATCTACTAAGTGATATCAAGTTCCTTCTTTTATTTAGACCGCATTTTGTTCACTGATTTGCATTTCTTATTTGAACAGATACAAAGCCAAAGTATTTTCGAATCTGCGTACCAGAAGAAGCTACAATTTAACGGTTTAGCATGGTTTTTTAAATACATTGATAAAAAACACCTCTCTAAATTACTTTAAAAAAAATCCCAACTAAATTTTTAAATAAGTTGGTAACTCAAAATGTTTAACAACTAAAACACGGAAAGCGCAGACACTAAATGCTATGGTTAGGGGCTTACGGGTTGATCGATTTCTACCCCGTCGGCCCTCTAAAATTTTTTAAATAATCGATAGGATTGCTCATCAGAAACAGTTTTTTCGAAACATTGTTTTTGCAATCTAAGAAATGCACATAAAAGATCAATAATAAGAGGTACCTACAGTCTCTGTTTCCATTTACGGTATAGCTACCACGTTTGCCTCCACCTGGTGGATTAATAAGAGACACGAATTCATTATATATATATATAAGTTTGTTTACGAATTTTTATGTTTCTGTAATATTAAGATATGTATTATTATATAGCAATAATTTCAGCTTTGTTAACTACACCATGCGATCCTCACTACCTGAGCATTTTATTAAAAACTTTTCGATATCGCTCTGTCGCATTTTAAATATAACATATTTTTAATTAATGGAGACTATTAATGATGATTTTTTATTGCCAATAAAAAGGTTAAAATATTCAGAAAATACTTTATATTTGAAAACAAACATGAAATAGAGGTTCATTTATATCATGCTTTAAAATATTAATTTGTTAAACAATCAATTTTTACATTTATCATGGTCTTAAAATAAGAACATTATATTAATAACCAAATTCTGAATTGTTATATAACATTAGGTATGATAATAAATGCTCGCTTTATTTAAATGTTTTATAAATGGACGTGAATTAAACAATTAACTTTAATTTGACACATACAATTGCTGTAGTTTGGATTGGTAGGCCCACAAAAAAATTAACAAACCGAGGCAGAGTTCCTTTAAATTTCACATAAATAGATTTATTATTAATTAATTTGCGTTCAAAAATACTAAACCTGCAAAATTGTTTAATTATAGTTTGTCTAAATGCAATCAGGATTCCAAATTCACATTAAAATCATCTATTATTCATCTAAGCTATTTAAACACAAAGTGTTGTAGCATTACCTATCAAATAACCTTACTGAAATTATACAGTAAAAATTTTTTTTCTTTTACGAAATTTAAATGACTTAAACAGTTCAAAATTAAAACAATTTTATACGAAATATGGTTCTGCATTGTTACCACATTGCATTTTTGGAACCTATTCCTAAAGGTAAGAAGATTTATGTTTAATCTTTTAATTATCGGAATTTTATGTACTAGCTTTTGCAAATATTTGAAAATATACATACTGCACGAATTTACTGTGATTGGGCCGCACAAATTGCGAACAAGAAGGACTAGCAAAAATTGCTTATAAAAGGATAATTTGTAATACAAATAATTTAAAGATCATCGTGGCAAGCCCTTTTTATGCTAAAGCTTACGGCTAATATGGCACGAGTTAAATCCAAAGACGCATTTGGCTTAAGTGTTATATACTCGTTTCAGCCAACCATGACAAACGTTTATTTGGAAGACGGTTCTGTTGTAACTTTAAACTGGAAACAAAACTGAACCGGAACTCAAAGCAGAATTTTTTGACTCTACTAGTGCAGCGATGTTTGATCCAGCCTCCATTCGATACATTCGAAACAGGAACTGAAGAGATACATTTCACCTTGGTATATGATGTGCAATACTAAAACTGCTTTATCGAATGTAAGATCCGCAACTGTTCAACTTTAAGACGCGGAAATATTTCTAACGCCTTAATGCTCAAGGATTTCAGTAAATTTTCCTTTTGGTATTTCACATAGTGTTTTCATTTTAAACTAGTGGTTATTAAAAATTCACAGCGCTCGAATTAAGCAATCTGATATGGAACATACTTTGAAACAAAGGAACTGTTCTATCAGATAAATTGCGTCAGGTGATTTGTAGCTTGGCAGCTAAGGAGGTTGTGTCGGAATAATTACAGTCTAACCGACTGTGCGAACATTTTTCATAAGTAGATGGTGCTACCACAGAGTCTGAAGCGAGTATAGTAAGGTTCAAGATAGATGAATGGCAGGCGTCGATTCACCTGATTTGTAAATCAGTGACGCTGATTCGAATCTCAATTAGGCTAAATGATACTCTACGTAAGCTTATGATAAGGCCATGTCTCATTGACTACTAGCATTCTTTGCCCATAGTGTTACAAACAGTTTTGAGATTGCAGACGAACATACAGAAAGGAGAGATAAATTGAAAAGATAGAATGTACAAAATATATTTAAAATGATAAACACAGAAGCAGATATTTTCAATTCCCAATTAATGTGGCTAAAGGCAAGATAGATAGAAACAGGCACAAAACTAACTGCATATTCCTACCGATGACATAACGCATACCTAATTCATTGAAACTGCTGACATAGGAGTTCCCTATAAATACTAGAAACAATGTGTCAGTCTTTGAAGAGAAAGGTGTGAATGAAAGAACATTCAGAAGACGGATTGCGAAACTCGCAAGTGGGCGTCTAACCCATTTGAAACAAATGTTCAGTTGAATTAGATGATAAGTTGCCTGAACCGGTTAAAGGGAAAGATAATCACGCTGCTTTATGACCTGAGTTGGGATTGGTAATTAGGTTAATTTCTAATGCAAATTTTCATCCTCATCTTGGAAGACTGAAAAGTTTCTTGACCTGAGAAGTGGGTCCCTGAAAACAAAACAACCTCCAGCATGCGAAATCTGGTCTTCACCATTCTCTCCAACTGGTTTTAAATTATTTGTACAGTCTTGAGATGGAGGAATGACCAGAATATTGCTTCAAATCAGAATGTTAAACGTTGAAGACAGTTGATACGCATCCGATTCTGGTGGCCTGAAATATTATTGATCGAACATAGTATTATTAATCCCACCACTTTAGAAAGCTTAGGTCCTACAAATTTATATCACGAAGTTTGTTTCATTGACGACTTCGTAGAAAAACATGACTTTTCTAAATAAATGAAACTTTCCATCATTGTTCCTAAGTGCTCATTCTACCATTTGTATTATGAAAACTTAACCAAAGTGTGACTTCAAGTGAATTTTTTTAGAGAAATGGTCTCATTTTTGAATATTTAGATTAGTATCTGCATATTGAGTAACTAAAGTATTAATTTTCACTGTTGTTGGTTGATTTTTTGAAGATCCGCCAAATGGAGTTTTAAAATAGTAATTAAAGTAGACATCTTTTTTACCTCGAAAAGTAGAATTTATCAATCATTTCAAATGTTATTCAATTTTTTGATAATGATTTTAATTGTTTTGTTGTTATCTAAATAAAGCAAAATCAAGTAGACTAATTAATTTTCTAATGCAAGTTTGTTAGAAAGATTTTGAAGAAACTATTAAACATAGACCATTTTTCAGGGTAACTTTTCCTGGATTTTTTTGAATAAAGGATTGAGATCTATAGAAGCCGGAAAGTTTGGTCGTCAGTTAGTTTAAAAACTTTGTCGTTACATGTTTTGTTTTATCTCACTGATGCTATCATTGCGACTGTAAAATTTTACATCAAACGAAATTAATATGCAAGTTTTTAACGGGATATTTAATCACACTTGCGTGAACCAAAAGTCTTGGAAGGATGCTAGAAATGGTTGCGACTGACATTTTTTAAAGCCTATAGTAAAGAAATCAGAGAAATCCAACTTTAAAACATTTGTCATTATTTGAAGCCAGAAATTTTTTTCCTTTACAAAAGCACATTTTTTAATATTCGTATTTCATCGGTTGTAATGAATGATTATGAAAAATGTATTAACGTATTGGGTTTGATTTTAGGATTACAAATGCTGGATGAAAACGATGAAAAATGCATTAGTGCACTTTCAATCTTCACATAAAGCATCGAAATGTTGTTTAAAATACTCTAAACCACGTTGAAATTTGTGCTAATCAAAATAAACATTAAATGTTGAATAAAACTACCTTTCTTGATAGACGGACCAAGAACATACACCTGTACTCCAAATGTCATATTTTAGCATATCCAGACTCTTGAATGCCTAAGTCACATATTTGTTGAACTTAAACTAAACCCCTCTTACATTTTTGATTTCAATCAGACTTAGCTAACGATAATAACACCATAAACAGTTGCTGAGTACAATTAAACATTTGAGATACCATTCAATGAATCTTTAGCTGATATCTCTCTCGTTTAATCAAATTTTATTATTATTAGATTTTAAAGATGCACATACTTCTAGTTATTGAGACATTTTACTATTTGGAAACTCTACGAAGCATATTAGATATTTTGTAATGGAGCAATAACTCGGACGTTTATCAAAACACCTTTGACTGCAAAGATTGTCCTAGCTCCAAATAAAAAAGCCTTTTATAATATACTATAATTAAAAATAAATAGAGTTATTTTTTAAATGACTGTGAAAAATACAGATTAATTAGTTTTTGGGAAGTAGAACAGTCATAGATTTGAGAACTGTTTGATGCCAATTCGCTTAAACTTTCCAAGTTTTATCTGATAAGGATTGTTGTATGGAGATTTAAAAAAAGGAAAAAAAAATAGAAAAAGCGATTTTTTTAATGTTGGGCTCAGACGAACTATCCTCGACCCACGGAAAAGGCAGTTTTGCCTTTAGTCAATGTCTTTGATGGAATTTGTAAGCGACATTTAATTAATAATTGTCAGCCTATGTTGAATATAAAGATATATAGGCATAATTTTGAAATTTGTATAATTAACTGCCTCACTGCAATGGTTAAAATTGGAAAACACAAGTAGAACGGTATAAGATCAAATTTTTTTATTATAATTTTCAATCAGTTTGTTTAGATATATCTTCGTACAATTTTTTATAGACTGGAATTAACAAGTTGCTTTGGAAATGCACTCTAGCAACAAAAATGTTTTCGCAAACAGACGACTGCGACTTTGTTGAATTAAAACGCATCAGTAAACTTATATGGACACACCTTTTTAAGATATAAATAAGGACTAAATTGGACGAAAAAGGGTATTTGGTTAGTTTAATATTTTCGAAGCCAGAAAGCAAGCACGAAACATCTGACCTTTAAGAAAAGCCTACCAAGGGATATGAAATTAAAGGACCGCTGAGTATTCGATAAAGCAGCTCCGACGAGTGTATTCTAAGTAAAATGCAAGTCCAAATGATGAGATAATATATGTTTGGAATTTATGTGAACCAAACAGGACTCGCAACATATGTTTCAAATGAATTCTAACATGTTTTTCTTTATTTGCCTTTTGACTTAAATTCCTTTCATTTTTAGAAATTAATTTATGAAAAGTGAACCTCTTAAATTAAATAACACAAATAGGCACATAAAAACTCGAATAAGTCTGCGCCTATCGGAGTAAGTCTTTCCAAGGCAAAAGACGTTGATGAATGCCGCATTCAATGCATGGTGGGTCAAAACAATTTTCCACCATTCTTGTTCCTTGTTCGACTCCCAAAATCTGTGCTCGAATATGGGAGAGGCCTAATGCTCTTTCTGTGGTTAAAGGGTGAAATTTTGTAAAGTGGATTATTTGTGTAAAGAGGCAACGTGTTTATATTTATGAGAGGTATAACTGTTGGTGAACTGGTAGTAACCGTGATCACAGCGAGTGCGAGGAGTTCATTTATGGGTGTCCGTTTCAACCGCTCCAAAGTTTTGTAAAATGTGCGTAGTGCCTTCGATGAAGATTCTATGGCTTTGTAATAGTAAACAATTTTTAAAAATTGTTTGAATACATTCCGAAAGCATTTAATTACCCCGTAAAGGTATAGTTTAAACCGTCTGAGAAACTGGAATTGGTCCTACTTTAATGGAAGGACTTAAGAGGTTATCGAAAATGATCAAGACAGATTAATGGGATACGTTTGGAAGGAAGAGAAAGGCAAAAGAAAATTTAGATTCCTTTACCGTGTGATTTATCCTTTGATTAATCTAATCTTCTTCTCACATTTCCTTTCCGTTTTTCGTCAATTGCAGAATACCTGAAACTCAAAAATTGGACTAATTAGCTGCTGCAAAACCCATAAATTGCAGTCTTGTTCTACTTCTAAAAGTTAGTAAATTACTTATTGAAATGCATAATTCAACAAAAGTGGGATATCTGAAAGGAACCCATTCGAAAATGTAAAATTTGCCCTGAGCACTTAACTGAGTCCGTTTCGATGTGTACAGAGCAAAATTAGTACTATGCTAAGTGGATATGAGATAGAATAATGTGTGTTATGCTGCGGTTTTGGTTAGAATAGTCGTTCAAATATAAAGTGGCAGATGAGATGTCATAAATTTATATTACAAGACAAATGTGCATTAAATTACTGCTTCAGGGATCTGCTTATTGATTATTTGTACCCATTGGGATTAGTAATAACAATTTTGAAAGCAACCAAAGAAGTGGAACACAAATTCCTTGAGGTAAGACTGAACTTGTTGTTTAACTTCATGCTCCCATGGAGGGCTTGCAAGACTGCGTTTACTGCTATCTCCGACGGAGAAATAAGTGGCTAGTAAGGAGTTCACTGGAGGCAGAATCTGTTTATGATATTCGTGGTTGCAAAATTTGTGTTCTAGTTTATTTGTACAGGAGTTATATGATATTTTGGAACAAATGATAAAATGATTCTTCAATCATATTTAAATTTTACCAAACCAGTAATTTGCCATTTAAATAATAATATCCACATTTCGTAAAAGCCACCGAATGGTAAGTATTGCCATTTCTTTCTGAAAGGTTTTTGTTTGAAAATTGCACGTTAAAGCCAAGATTAACTAATTTGTAGCTAAGAAGCGGATCCAATCAGCTTTACTCTTAATGATCATGTGATTTTCTGCATATTTTGTATGGCAACTAATGAAACTGGAACGGACTGCTTTCTACTAGTGCTAGAACCACGATCAAAAAATCTTCTAAACAACTTTGTTGAATAATTTTTCTTAATTACTTTCTTCTAATCCGCATTTAACTGATGTGCGATAAATTCAAGGAAAAGTACCGTTCAAGATAGTCACAAATTTTCAAAGTATTCGCCTCTTTTCTTCTGGTATTAAATGAATTTTAGCAGGTTTTATTTAAATTTTGAATGGTTTCTCTGTCAGCGCAATCAATGCCTCTTTTGCTTAAATTGAAGATATGCACCGGCTATATTAGGGCTTATTAATGTTCAAAGAATATTCAGTGCAAAATTTTCGTTTTATGTTGACAAGGCAATGCGGCCAGTGTTTCATATTTTTGCAGAGAAATGAGAAATATAATACCACGAAGACGAAAAGATTATTACTAATTAGTAGGATTCATGGTGTGATATTTCGAATTTTTCAAGTTTTAGTAATATGAGATCGATTATTAAATATATTTTCATGCTAGGGATGGTCCATCATGGTACAATGATTTGCATCCTAGGTCAGTCGGATCCAACTTTTAAATTCTAATTCGAAAAATTCATGACATATGGGAGGCCACGGGCTTTGGTTCCTCAGGAGTTGGCGACTCTGACCTAGGCTGTGAAGCAGGTTCTTCCTGCGTCGTTGCTGGTTGAGTCTCATTTCGCCAGCAATTGCAGGTGAAATCGGTCTGCACACCGGCATTCGCCCTACCAATGCCCTTGCGAAACTTTCGCTGTGTTGTAGCTCTTCTTTTCTTACCTATTTTAACTAAAAGAGAAACTAGTGGGTTTCGTGTTTTTAGCAAGAACCTACCCCACGCATTTAATTCGCAAATTTGAGCTGTGCGTTGAAGCAGATCGCAACTAGGCACTCGTTGAGCAAAGATCAGTTGTATTCATCTTCTGGTATTGGCTGATTTGACGAACTTCAATCCTCCAAATCAGCGATCTTCTAAGATTGTGCACTGCAGGTCACTCGTTTTATCCTCACCTATAGTATCAATAGTCCACAATGTCTTAAGCTGTGTTTCGATAAATGGACAGTATGCACAAATCATATTGGCAGAGTTTTTAGCTGGTAATTTCCACATTTCAGTGCTGACTAAAAAACTTTGACCACCCCTGAAAAACAGATCTTTGAGGCTTTCTAAACAGCTGTTCTCTTAGTAATCATGTTATATTCTGTGTACTTTTTATTACAACAAATGACATTTGAATTGACTGCTTTCCAATAACGGTAGAAACACGATTGTGAGATCTTTTAAGCTATGTTGTTGAGTAATTTTGCATAAGTACGATCTTCTAATCTGCATTTAACTTATGTGCGATAAATTCAGGAAAACGTGCTGTTCAAGATAGTCACAAATTTAACGCAGAAATTTTATGAGATCTATTTAGGTAGTCGCCTCTTTTTTCTTGCATTTAAATGAATTTTCTGAATTATGAATGGTTTATCCGTCTGTGCAACCAATGATACATTTGTCTGAATTGAAAATATGCATCGGCTATATAATAGCTTATTAATTTTCAAAGAATATTCAGTGCGAGATTTTCGGCTTTGTGACGATAAAGCGATGCGATCAGTCTTTCATATTTTTACGGTGAAATGATAAATATAATATCATGTAAAAGAGGGGGTTCATACAAATTAGTAAGAGTCGTCGTGTGGAGTTCACAATTTTCAAGTATTTAGTAATACAGGATTGTTTATTAGATTATTTTTCTTGTTAGGAATGGTCCAACGTGGTTAAATATATTGCACCCAAGGTCACTCAGATCAAAATTTTAAATCATAACTCGAAAAGTTCATAACAGTAATTCTTAATGTTTTTTAATGCTCCTAAGGCAATAAATCGAAACAAACTGGGAATTCAAGCAAAACATACTAATCAGATAAACGAATCTACTGTTGCAGTAGTAGTTGAAGTAAAGCATCTGAGTACTGCGTGGTTCAAGAAAAATCTATTATTTTTCCGTTAAGAATAAAAATATACCATCGCTATGAGTTGCAACATATATCCAGTTTTTAAATAAAAGGCCTTTTTTGCAGGTACACAATTAATATGCTTGTGAATGAAGTCATAAAACGAGAGCGAAACATTATGAATTTTCCTATTGATAAAAATCAGATTAAATTCAACAGTCCAAATGGAGAGACTTGGTTTAGAAGACTTTCACTCTGTACAAATTTCATTGCTGAACTTTGGTATGCAAGCAAATTACCTGCAAATTGCGTTTTTGAGAGAAACCCACCTGCATATTTTAAGATACCCATTATTTTACTCCTCACTTTTTACATAGTGCACTCGTCATTTTGAAGAGGAGTAAACATTTTGGGGCAGAAATATGCAACTCACAATACCATAAACAAATTTACAATAGTTCTCCTGCAAACATACAAAATTCTTATTGGGAATCATTTCTGCATCGGGAACAACCACTTCAGCAACATAATGCAATAGAGAGATTCTCGTACATTTTATATAAGCAGTCGTGTGCTCAGCAGGTTCATCCTCAACATACGGAAAATGTGTTCCATTACTCTGCTACCTATCACAATTATGGGCTTAGTAGTTGGGATATCGGGTACGACAATTTGCTTAGCACATCTTCCCTATTCCACTCTGATAAACATGTATTTCTTTGTAGCCGATCATAGGCCATCAATCGAACATGTCAATGATCTCGCAAGCATTAAAAGTGTAGATGCTTTCAGAAGCATTTCTAACGGAAATAAACATTTATTTGCACACTATCCAGATGATATATTCGAGTCAACCTGTCAGAAGTCATGGAATTCCCATACAACTTACGTTTGTAAAACATCTATTAATAAAATTGAATTCTACGAGCATATAGTAAGTGTGATTTGCTTGACTTTCATATAATTCCCTCCCATGTTTCAAGTCATTAAATGGGCATGATTTTTTACCTTTAGGAAGTACGTCGAACTTTGTTCAGAGTGAACAAAGCGATTCGTTTGCTGGACCTGCGCTTTAACGCCGTATATACTCTGAAAGAAGACGGCAACCTGCGCTTGAAAGGAACTAGCTCCTACTCTGCTGGAGTGTGTGTCATCCCCTCTGGGTACTTTTTAAATGATTGTAACAGTTTATTTGATTTTTTGCTGCAAAATGTTGAAGACGTTTAATTTAATCTCCATAATAAAATTTGACTGGTTTGGTTTTCCCAATGGCTTTTGATTGCTGTTGCACACATCTGTTTCCTACTAATTCTATTTGCTTCTTAGAAGGCAGTTTGGGGTACTCAACTTCGTCAAATTCATTTGATGAACATTAGCTCTTTCAACTATTTTATTTATTTAATTCATTTTTGTGTTTAGTTAATTTTTCTACACACCCTTTACTATATATTTCACTTCCAATATTTTCGAATTCTTCACTAGAATTCAATTCTCTCTATTTGATGGGTTGCATCGTTTCCAATGCTGCTATAATTTTTCTTCTCTACCTCAAATATTCACGGAGAGCTATTGCATACCCTGCAAATTTTGCTAATCTGCATAAGTGTTATGAAACTGCAATTTAATGGCCGCTTTGTTTTCGAAAGTAAAGTATTTTGCTCACAAATTATATTCAATTTTTTTATTACTTTTGATTATTCTTTATTGTCATTAGGGGCAACAGTAGTTATCGGTCCGTTTAAAGGGTTAGATGGCTGCAATCAACGAATGCTTTGTTTGACCCTTGAAACTGCCATGCCCAGTGGTTGATCAATGATTTCCATGAACCCAAGCCATAACGAATATTTTGCATTTCCAAGGACTTTTCGAAACGTCTTTGATTTAGGATTATCGGGATCTTTGTTTAAATCCGCTTTGATTACTGAATTCATTGCGACTTAGTGATCGTGAATCGGGATCCCAAGTGTAACGCCACCGTGAATACAACCGATGAACCAGAGAATCATTTGCACATTGATATTTTGTGGATTTTTTATGTTACTTTTTATTATGACAATAAGGCGATGTTAATTGGTTTGCTGTGGTATTGATAACAATACCTGAATCGCAAATCCTATTCCATTTACGAGATTAAAATAAATACATTCGCCAACTAATTGCCGCACGTATATATATATATATATATGGATTAAAGTATAATTGGATTTACTTAAGAAGTAATCTAATATCCTGAAAAATAGGACTGCTTAAATTTCAAGAAATTCTAAATTCAATTAAAAAGCGCTTCTTGAGTTTTGCTTATTAGACTTAAATTCAGATATCACCGAATAAAATATTGCTCTTTATATTCGCTTAATCAGGGAAAATTAAAGCGCGATTTGCAGTCTGGCGGTTATTTACACCATTTAACTAATAGAATGAATTACGAATAGTAAAAATGATGACTCAAATCGTAAGAATAAAGTTATCATACTGCCTTGGTGGAAGAGATTTCCAGAAGAAGCTTGCAGCCCTTAGTCTGCCCAGGAGATTGGCCGGTTTCGTGATTTCTGTCGACTCCGAAAACATGGAGTAGATTGGGACCTCACCCTATCCTGCCTCAATGGCCAGGCGGTGGTTTGAACCTTCAGAAATTGTCGTCGAAGTCTCTGAGGGGAAGGAAGGTGTGGGTGAGTTCTCAAATCATCCCCCAGTTATCACAAGTTACTCTTGCATGTGATCTTCATTTCCTCTTTTGCAAATACCATCAGTGACGCAAATACTCCTACCGTGAATATGACCCTCGATCTTTCATTGCTCCTGTATTTTTTAATCATAAATGATCAAGAATTTGTGTTACTCTGACCATTCCTCTACTTTTTAAACATACATTGGCTGGCTGAACCCCCCCGTCTCCGTTATCTCATCTTGTAATCTTAGGCCGCTAGGTCTTAAAGAAACCATATTTGTGGGTTTTGTTTGTTTACTAGTTAAAGTGCATAAATGTGTAGGTCACAGGTCAAATCCATACGGCGCCTCCTCCACCGCCAAGGTCATAGGCGGTTTAGCCATTTATTAACTGTGAAATCGAGAGTCACTTCTTCTCTCGATATCTGAAGAGAGATAGGGGTGGGAAAGTGTTGTGGAAATTTCCTGTGAGTGATAGAAATTCACCTACTCACAGTCGAGACGTCTTATATATTTTTCATACAGGCCTTTCCGTTTCTTTATCGTTGACTGCCACTTCATGAGCGTTTGACGAAATTCGTAGTGTACAATGCGGTTCAATTTCAGTGAGTAATAATTTTAGAAGCTGTTAGTCGTGTTATTAATGCGCTCATGTTATTAAGTCATGCGTTCCGGCGATGCCGTGAAAAAATATGATTTAAGGTAATATTTCGCTTAAGATACAAGGTTTGGATAAGAGGTTTTTATTATAGTTAGGATAGTCAACAAAGTGATATATGAGTTGTTGCTCATCAAATGCAGTGGTCCCCTGAGAGCTCACACGGCTCCTAACATCAAAAATGCAAATGAAAGTCGCTGGGAGGCCACTGAACACACTTTGAAAACGTTGGCAGAGCTGCGTTGTAATCAGAAATGAATCATCTTTCCCTCTTCCTTTTCACAGGAAATCCAATAGTAATTAAGGGAAATATGGAAGCGTTTATTAGAACTACAGGGGAGACTGGTCAAGGCTAGGCATAAAGCACAGAAGAGGAGCGATGAATGGACGTCTCGGTCTCAGCATTCATTCCTAGGCTAAAAATGGAAAACAATCATGGCAATGTAAATAGTGAATGGTATACCAGAATGGACTTAGCCAAATATAATACTATAAGTGAAAAATTGGAAACGTTGCTGCAATAATTATAAATATGAAACATTACCCGAATGTCTACGTTCAGCACGTTTTATCTCAACCTTTAAACGCTTGTTCCCGATTTGATAGCCATTCATGTCTCTAAGGGCTCGTCTAGCACTCTGGGGGTTGTCAAAGCTCACAAAACCTGCAGATACACGTAATGGATGCCTCGAATAAACCCGGTAGTGCGGCTAAGGTTGGGCTAGATAATGACTCACCATAGCCTCTGCTCTTCATCGTACTGTAATCGATACACACCTTCACACTAACAATGTTCCCAAAACGGGCGAAGAGACTATAAAGTTTTTCTTCTTTCATCTCCGGAGGCAAATGAAAAATAAATAAGTTGGCGGTCGGTGGACCAACAGGCATTCCGTTACGGCTGCCTGACTGGGTCTGCGAAACCCACTGTTGCTGCTGCTGCTGGATCATGGGCGCAGCTGCAACTGAGAAAGCAACTGACATAGTTTACCCACAATTACCACCACACGCTGAGCTGTCAACAGCACGAAAGAAAAACTCACGAAGTTGTGAATTAGCCCGGGGATTCATTGCTGCATTTAACATTTCCGATGTTTCTACTCGCTGAGGAAAAGACACTATAAAGGCAAAGTGAGGTGATATTTAATATAAAGTGTGTTAAAGGTCGACGTTTGAATTACTCAAACCATACCATCAAGTGGATTAAAAGTAGGTGCTTGTCGTTCTTGGCAGACTGCCGGAATATTCATATCCCGAGGTGCATTCGTGATGGGAGGATCACTAGTCGTGAAAGTTGCCGCAAAGTGCGTTAGACCGATTTGGGGCTGGATCTACGAAAAGAATACAATTTAAGGGTAAGCTACAGAAGTTTACCATGTTAGCATCATGGTGATCACTCCACTGACTACCACTCATTGAGGGATGATTATTGTTAGGGGGCGGTGGAGCCTGCGATGAAGTCAGATTTCGAAGATCCACTTCAATCAAATCGGGGCCGATGGTCGGCTCATAAGGTAAAGGAGTGACATCGGCTACATTTTGTTCTACATTGGAAGGTGCATTTTGGGTGTTTGTTCGCCGATTGGATTCATTGGCATGAGCATTGCTTGTGTCTGTCGTGCTACTGTTAGTGGCCACGTTTTCAGCTTGAAACTGGCCCTGCTGAGACTGGAAGTGACAAATTTGAGTGTGTTAAAAAGGAGAGCACATTCAAACTTCTCAAGATAACTTACTGGCCCACTCCTGGGATGGGTTTGAGAACCAACACCCGAATTAGTTTGCTCATTAGGCAAATCATCTAAACGGGAGAATAATTTATGTTAAGTGAAAATCATTTAAATGATAATGACATTTTTACAAAACATGCCATCAATAATGGGTAGAATATAGTGGTCAATATCGAAATCGTCTTCCATCTAGACGTCAAAGCGCATCCGGACTCTTTACGAAGTGAATGGCCACTTAACCCATTTCTGCGTATTTATAATCACTGAAAATGGGTCAGAAGAGTAGTAACGATTAGGCATCCTTCACTGTTTGGAGTAGTGTTCCGATTTGCATTCGTTAAATAATTATCACCTAAAAAGGGAGGGTCAGCATGACCTGTCACCTTAGCATAAATCTCTATATCAATTTCCCTCTTGCAGAATTCAACTTAAAGACATGCTCAATGCATTCCATTGATCACTCACCATGCCCTATCACCTCATTTAGGTGAATTGAGATAAAATGAAATTTGTAGGGAAATGGATTGTTTAATCACTAGGATCGTAGAGAGATCAAACTACTGCTCTGATGATCACTAGAAGGCATAAATTATTAAGTGTCTGTCGTCGTTTCATTTTATAAATTGGGTCGAGGGCCAAAGCAATGCTGGCACTTCATGAACTCCCTCCGTTGTTAAGATGAATGTTCTCGTCGTAGTGTTTTCAGAGGAATAGTAGTAACGCAGTTGTTAAATTGAATCCAGGCAACAGAATTTATCATTTCAGCACTCAACGTACCACCACTTTGCCAAAAACCTTGACATTTCATGTGCAACCTTATAATTTAAAATCCCTATTCTCAAATTTTAGAATTTCCTATTAGCATGTTCATTCAGCAGTCTGACTGAGTTTTCTTAAAAAATTCAAAAATATTAATTATATTTTTTGACGGACTAGTCATGAGTTACAAAATTTGGTTACCAATTGTTGAAGAACTAATATCGCCTTTTAGGATTGATCTGATATTTAAGCAAGATTCGTTAGTGAAATAAGTGTTAATTTATATGAAAAACGGAACCAGGAATAACCGTTTTTACCACATTCATTTGGTTATGTTTTCTGTGGGAACCCTCAGTACCGTTACCGATTCTGCTGGAATTGACTGCAAGGCTCTGAGACCCACGAGCTAGTGAGGTGCATCCCACCGCCTGGCTCTCTGCCGTAGCGAAATAGTAATTTAGTAGTGCGACTCCATTTGCACTACAACTGTTACCGAAACCAAAGTGCCTTATTGGATCTGGATATTGGTAAAATCGAGAAAATCTAATCGGGCTGCTGCTGCAAAAGGCCCCATGACTGACATCGTCATGAAGAGTCAAAGGCCCCTGATTTACGCCTAAAAAGTTACGAAATCGGTTTCGTGAAGCAGAAAAGATAGAACGAGAGAATGACAATGTATGCCTTACGATTATCTTTAAGGTGCTCTATTACAAAAAGGAATGAAACATGGACATTAATATATAAACCAGCTCAGAATTGTACATGAAGTTGAGTTAAGTAACTTGAATGCAATTACAATGGTGTTAAGAACAATGTGTAGTAACACAAGACGGAATCGCCTTCCTGGGATATTGGCATAATTTGAACGTGGTTGAGGAACAACTTCGGGGAATACCAATCATGGCTGGCTTTCTAACTGGGACCATAAAGGAAACAATTTGCAGTCAATGGCAGTGGAGAGACATTTGAACATTCTCAGTCTCGCAGAAGGATCTTACTTGTGGTCTAAATTCCGTTTCATTGGTGGCCTAAGCATCGTCATTCAATGGATGCACTGGCGTTCCTTCAGAAATTTCACTGATTTATATATATATATATGATTATTACAATTAGAATTGGAATTATTTACATATAGTTATTAAATAAAATTCATGAAAAAAGGTCATGCATTCATTACCTTACCCACGCAGTGACCTCTGCGAGTTAACGGTGGTTGCTATGGCAACTGATTCACCAACCTCCAGTCTCCTCGTCATCCCAGCGATTTGACCCGGACAGAAATCAAGCCGTTTCGTAATTTATTTAGGACGGTTAGACAGACACGTTATTTACATCTACTCCATTTCCCCATATACATTTAAAGTTTTTCATTAAGTTGGTTGACTACTCGTTAGATGAAATTGTTTATGTACGTCGATTAAACTTTTCATTGTTATTATAATATGTTATGATATTAATAAATTACAATAGTTTCATTTATATTGATTAGTAACTATTAATTAAATATATTATTATATTAATTATAATATTTTCATTTATATGATTACATTATATTATATAATTATTATTTTAATAAATAATGAATTTTCGGTTGTGGTAAACAGAAACCAGGGCTCAAATTTAGCGCTCAAGAATGAAGAGCGTTTACGCTCATTATCAAAGATCTTTGTTAAAAGACCTGCCTTTATTTCACTAGGGTTTTATTTACTAGACTAAGCGAACAATCCGATCACCAAAATGGCTTGTCTTTAAACAAAGAATAAATGTAGTTGTTTCATGAAAATGTCTTTAAGCCATCAGCATCAAAGGATGATAAAATGGCAGGCAGTACCACTGGACTGCACCAGGATAGCATCACATCAACCTTGTCTTTTTCATTTTGAGTAATAGACCGTAATTCGATATACAAGCAGTCAGTGTTGCATACGTTATGATTTATCAATATGCTTGTTTTCACGATTGTGTGCAAAACAATCTTAAAACACTAATATGAAAGCTGGTTGACTTTTCTCTAGGGTTATTGCTTATAAGTTCTTTGAATATATTTTCATTTTGAATAAATCAAATAATTTTGTTCAAATCATACTGATGATTCGAAGTGACCCGAGGCCATGGCGTTTTATCGCTTGACTACGCACAATAAAACAAAAGTCCGACTTCGATTGGCTGCTGATATGTCATCCAATGGAGGGGAAATAGACTCTTTATAAGAGCAAGGCCTCCACATTCTCGAGGTCATTTCTTCTTCTGTTCCGTTTCACTATTTTCATAAACAGTGTGTGTGTCGAGAATTCTCTTCTCGTCTTTCCAATATCCTAATATTGAATCATTACCTGGGCAAATGCTTTGACATTCCATGAATAAAAGTGCTAAATACGTTTCTACCTTCTGTTTGGAAAGGACAATCATTCAGAACTGGACAATAGTAAATGAAGCATTCTGGATCTACATCACCATGTGGTTATCAACATTCTTGTAAATTATCAAACATAAAAGTCTGTTCCTTTATGTCAAATTGAAATTAAATAAACAAAATTAATCATTTGTAAAGTCCACTATGCTAGATTTACAACCTTCTCAATTTCATCCATGATTATAACGTCGGAATTCAAATAGTGGAATAAAATCCAAAAAAGACAAGAGAGGCTTCTGAGTACTGAAAAATCAAACGCAAAATTGAAGATAAAGAATTTTTTAAGTATGTATTCAAACTAGATTTCTTACTCTATCACCTATCCATTTTTAATTAGGAATATTTTTCAAATTTCTAAAGCAAGGTGTTAACTCGAAAATGTTACATATTCTGCAACTCATCATATCTTTACCATGTACTTTCCATATGCCTCTAACTTGATATAGGAAGCATGATTGAGCACAATAACTGATATTATTAGGCTGTGCCAAAATAGTATGGTAAAATTAAATTTTGAAAGAGTAAGTTGAATTTGAATCATTCGAGGAAAGCTTTGTGCAGGTAATCTATAAGTGCAGTCCAAATTTGGCACCGAAGTCAGAAAGTGCAAATTTTGGAGAAAAGGCCCTGACCAGGAGTCGATCTCAGCACTGAATCATGAACTGTATGTAATGAAATAAGCACCATACGTCCCACTTTCGCGGACAGCTCGCACACAAATCCCCTAATATAGCTGCAGGCTCTGAATCACTCCGCAATCAAGATCTATGGACAACTATGCCTAGAACTCTATTTGGGCTTACACAGCCTAAGCGATTTGTGAGTGGTCGTGGTCCGTTAGCCTTCTGTCCGTGAAAAGCGTATCCATATCAGCATAACGCATAAACACTACAAACTAAGACTGTCGTTGCTTGTGAGACTTGAATTGTGGTTTCACGTTCAAATGTTGATACTGTCTATGCTTATTCAAGTCTGAAGTTTAATTCGGCCCACAAATGTTAGGCGGTGTTAGGGCATTACCACTGGACTAAGCTAGGTGGATGTTTCTTAGAACTTTGAAGGCTTTGAAACGGTGATCCTTCCCCCACGATGGACCTAATATATGTGGTTGGAGTAATAGTTGAATAGTCAGGTTTTACGGGTCCTAGAGTAATCAGTTTCCTGACATCTTTCCAAACCTTGAAAATGTTCTCCAAAGATCATTTAAAAACCAGTAAATTAATTCCAACGGGAAGGGCAAATTAACAAAAATAGCGAAGATAGTAAGTAGATTATTTGAATATCTATTTATTCGTCTATTCAGAAAACGGAATCCTCTGTTTAAAGTGGTGGTTAAACAAGCAGCATTAGGCTTAGCAAATGGACTCATTCCCCCAAATATTCATCTTTTACTACATGGAGTAAATAATTACTGCAAGCTCGGTGGGCATTTGGCGTTTTGTGAAACAACTCTTTTCGAGTGAATATAATTATGGACCATGGTTACAGCCAAACCCCACAGTAATACATTCGGCA
This sequence comes from Anomotaenia brevis, assembly GCA_030710315.1. NCBI lineage: Eukaryota > Metazoa > Platyhelminthes > Cestoda > Cyclophyllidea > Dilepididae > Anomotaenia > Anomotaenia brevis. Next base: position 47,012 of record JAUOZQ010000313.1, read on the forward strand.
TCATCAAACGCTGGCTGCAACGTCTCCTCCGATTTACTTTATCTTTGGTATTACCATGGCCCAACAAGGCCTATCGAAAATTCAACCACGTCATTCTCTTTCTCCTTAGAGCATGAATTTTCCTCGGGATGTCCCTTCACAGGCGTGGACGTGGAGGGAACAACAACTTGCAGCACTTGCTCCCTATTAGCCTGTTGAACTCACTGCCTCGAAATGCAATAACAAACAAACAATTTGAAGTGAATGCTTAAAATTGGTTGTTTCCGAATTCATAAAAACACATATTACGTAGACAGGTGGCTATTTATGGGGATATTGATTCATAGTTGCTCGTTCAACTACTAATGTATGAAAGCAGTATATACGACCTATTAAAATAATAACCAAGAAATGGTATGAGGCATATCATCCGTAAAAACGGCATAATAGTTTAATTTTAGAAAATCGAATCACTGATTTATGAGTGAATATTGACCATTTACCTGGCGTAATTGGAATTAGTGCTGCCTTTTTGAGAGAACCCATGCAGCCTCTTAAATTGGCTACATCGAAGTATTTGGTTGAAGCAATGATGCAAAAAAACAATAATACACGCAATTTTGAAATTAATTTTCATATTAGAGCATAATAACACTTTGTGAGTTATTAACTGGATACTTAATTGTTATTTATAATCTCAAATTCTATTTGATTATAGTCTCACGTTTTCTCATCTAAAGAGGATTGAATGTCTAACGTTAAAAAAGGCCTTCAGTGGTGCATTGTTCTGATGCATTTGCTCACACTGGGGTTTGGGACGAGTTGCTCTTGAAGCAGGCGCGGTGTTGTTGCTCACTTATTTGATGCCTGTGTGCACTTCAGTCGTGCCTGTCCAGAAACCGGTTATGGACGCGTTTGGCTGGTACACATACGGGGAAAATGTTAATCTAACCAGAATGACGAAGAAAGAGCCTGTCGCAGTTGCTCAAGTGATAAGTAAGTACCGAAATAAACAAAGATTATGACGAGTGAACGCCGGCGAACAGTCGTCAAACAATCGATAGTACCCGAATATGCATTTCGAGTTCTGGAAGAGCTATTCATTTCCTTAGTTAAAAAAATTCGAATAAATAAATACAAAACATTCAAGTTGCATTTCTGTAACTAAACTGCCTAGGGATAGCTTGTTACCCTTCTATGCTGCAAAATCCTCCGAGATTCATGAAAGAGAATCTAAAGGGTTATTGGCAAATTCGGGTCTTCTCCTCGACGTAGCCAATGGCACCGTCACTTAATTGAAATGGGAATCAGTTGCAATATGTATTGCTGTAATTAATATATTCCTATTTATTACAGTTGGCTAAAAATTATTTAGATTCAAATGCCGCTTAAAATGGCAAGGACTATTAAAGCATTCACACAAGTCGGTTTTATGAATTTCTCATTTAAAGTAGCAAGATTTGGGATTTATTTTTAAGGTTTTATGTTTCCACTTAATTACTCTTTTATCAATTTATAAAGTGCATTCCAGATTATTCTTACTTACCATGCGGTAAACGAATTGTGATTTTAATAAATATTGCATTTTACCTGACAAGGAATGAAACTCCGTAGAGACCAAAAAGACTTTCAGTTATTTTCAAGTGTGAAATTAGAGCCGTCTTGACAGCGTTGCTGTGTGGGAACGGATCAAACATGTGGAAACTCATCTTTTCATACCTTCCGTATCCGAATTCCGAAGAGGCTATTCGTCACGATATAGTTTACTCTAAGTACTCGTTTTTATTGGGTAATACATCAATATTTTCAAACAAGTACATAAATTTAACATCATTTTCTTGTAAACGCCTTCTATGGAAACTAAGCTCTTGTATGCCTATCACCGTGAGAAGATATAGAGGTATATCAATTCGAATTTAGTTGCCGGGCCGTATTCAGCTATAGCTAATACAAAGATAGTTTCAGCCGTAAATTAATCATCAAATGCCGTGTTGCGTTTGGGCTGAAAATTAAAAAATGGATTTTCATCATCAGATCACATTGACTCTTAGTCGAAAACTATTCGCGCAGTACTCTGAGCTTGGATGGAACTAAGGCAATCCGGCTGGCATGGAGGGAAAAATGCAATTAGAATGAAAGCCTTTAGTAAATGTTTATTGGATTATGTATGAAAGAAATGACTAAAAAAGCAAGTCTTTTGAAGAACCGGAGTTGTGGAGAAGGATTGCGCCCATCTTTTGGAAGTATTTGAACAATTTGATGGTGAACAAGCTGCTGAACAATTGAATGTCCAGTTTTAAAAGCCACCTGAACTTATCGAAAAACATCGAAATACCGTTTTCGCTATCCTTGACACCTCGCCCCTCAAAAAACTTTATCTCCTAATCACAAGCCACATAACTATGTAATACACACGAATTTTATAGCCACATTTTTTTCAAATTTATTATATCTTCACCTCTAAATGTAACAAATGTTTCCAACAGGAATCACTCAACTTCAAGTTGGCTCATTACTGGCCTAGTAAAAAAGAAACATTTGATTTCGAAGGCGTTAAATTGTTGTCATCTTCTATTGATAAATGAGAAAAATAAAATTATTTGGGTTTTGCAAAGATGAACAGAACGTAAATCTTAAATATTTCAAGATTATTTTTTTAGCAAAAATGAAATGAGGCAGTATGAGTGCTTTTGCCATGGTTTCGGCAAATCATCTGTTGATACAAAATTCACATAATTTTCAACATGCGTGATAGAAGTCATCCATGATGCCACTGGACGTAGGAATGGTTATTTACTCAGTTGGAAAATGCTGTATTTTTAGCTAACGAAATCATCAAAGTACATCACTCATAGTGTACAAACAAAATCTTTGTTCCGAAAGGCGCAAGCATGAAACAAACCAAAATCATACAATGCAGAAGTGATTTTAAATGCAAGAAGTAAATTGATGTGATTTTGTCGAAACGTGCCCTTCTTAGAACCTTAGGAAAGCCATTGGAGCTTTCAATCAATGATAGCTACCCAACGTCGCTCTATTAGCGAGCAACTAAAAATACTTTTCCGATACGATTTAAACTGGGTTTTCAGTAGGAACGCTAGGATCATTTTAATGAGGTGCCATTTAAAAACGAAGTGCATTTTGCATTTATAATGAAGAATCCCATGTATTCTCTTTTATTTTGAAAGACCATCATGCAATTCACCTTATTTTATTGGCTCTAAAGCATTCTCTAAACTGACTCAATACGCCGTTGTATAGGCCGCAACGGCTCACCCTAGAGTGTTAAGACGGTGACACAAACTGGTCCATTTGATTTCTCAGCCATACTTGTGAGAACCACTATGATGCACTTGCTCACATGGACTGTCGTTACTTTGTTGTAATTAAGGTAATAAAGTTCAGTAGAATATGGTTTATCTCACAAAAAAGTGTGAATTAGGGGCCTTAATACTTGATATTTAGACAATTAGTTCATTTTAGAATGATAAAGTCGAGATTGCGCATGTGCCTCATTATTTAAAATATTT